>VZRR01002566.1:0-19393 GCA_013398015.1 Oreocharis arfaki
ATTATTTTTAAATTTTAAAATAAAATCTAAGTCACTCATGTGACTTTCATATTAGAGGGTGACAGCAAGGAGAGCTAAGTACCTGTATGAAATGGAAAGCAATTACTTTTTAAACGCATATTGTAAGAGATTTTTAAAATCCTTTGTTAATACCATGAATGGATTTTTTAGTATAATTTTGCACTATATTCTAGTCCTCTGATTTACTAGCATTACCCAAACTGCTTTCCCACCCTTTCTTTCCTTAAATTTTGAGCTTAGAAAGTGCTTAAAGAGGAATCTTTAAAGCGTAATTTTTTTTCTCACAAACAAAGTGAGCTTTCATAGCAGAATAATAAAAACATTTAAAAAATAGAAGAAATAATAGGTTTGTCTTCTACATATTTAGAGAGAACACCATTCACGTGGCTGCTTCTACTTACACATATTTCACTGATCATTGGCATAAGCTTTAATGACTACCCTGCCTTGCATTGTAGCTTTTCCCTGCAGCCAACACCTTGAAGATGAGAGGAATTAAATGATTCTGTGTTATGATCTTAGTTTATGTAATACTTTTACATTTTCCTTTATTTCCTTCCTAGACATAAGGGGAGCTCTGAAGCCTGAAATGAAAGCTGAGCTGACAAGGTTTGTTTTTTCCTAGGTAATACATAATCTAATACTCTGATAAGATATTTTAATGGTGAGATTGATTATAGCTGTAAGAAATATTTTCCTATCTGTACTTTTATTTTTAAAGATACTTGTGTTCATTTATGTGCTGGTTTTGCCTGGGATAGAGTTAATTTTTTTATAATATCTACTGTGGGGCTGTGTTTTGGGTTTGTTTTGGAAACAGTGTTGATAACACAGAGGCGGTGTTGTTGTTATCAGTATTTATGACAGTGACTATCAGTCCTGGCAGTCATGCTCACCTCTCAAACAGCCCTCTCAATGTTCTGCATGGTCCTCACAGCACCACCTTTCCCACTCACTGACTCTAAAATTTGATTTTCTCAAGTGGTTTCCAGCTCAGACTCCTGAGGTGAACAGAGGATCAAAACCTCGAAAATTTATAACTCATGAGCTATTAAGAATATGTGCAATATTCAAAAGCAACCAAGGAGATAATGATGTTTGGCCTTAACTTGCCAAACAGAAGAAGCAGGCACACTTTCATGCTTGAATTCTTCTTACATTTTCATTTTGCTTTGTATTTTCAAACAGCCAAGGACAGTAGGAAAAGTAGCAAAGACATTGTGTAGTATTTATAGTTCTCTTAAAAATATTTTCATTTTAAGATCACAGATGGTAAAATAAAAACTTTTAAAATGCTAAAATAAGTAATCCATTGCAGGTTTAGCAATTCTGCCACTCCCCTGGATCTTTCTTCTTGCAGAAAGATTAGAGGCGGAGAAGAGGAAAAACATACATATATAGTTGGCTAGTCTTTCCAACCTTTATCAAGATCTTCACTCTACAAGCAAATTTCAGATTTATGAAGTTATGCTCCTTCAGAAACCACAGGAACTGATATTTTATATTTGCCTACTTGCAGGGAACTGTACAGAAAATTTATACTTTGAGTCCATGAACATTCAGGGTACATAAAAATGAGTAAGCATCCTTTTTGCCTTGTATCTGTGTTTTAATTGAGAATCAAAGCCAAGCTGGGAAAACATATCGTTGTTTAAACAACCACTCAGCTTGACAGGGCAGATGGAAAATTGGGCTAAAAATAGAAAGCACTGGAAAGCAGTTCTTGCTGGTTGAATTTCAAATACAGAGGTAAGTTAGAGGTGTATGCACCAAGCACAGCACACAGAGAACCACTGGCTAACAAATACACGGCTTGAGCAGGAAAATTTAATGGCAACCTTCAAGCAAGTAGGAGTGATAGAAAAGGAATGACAGTCTGCAATATTTGATTTCTTGCTGAGTAAATCCTCAAGATACGTTAATAAGATGTAGTTCATGAGAAGCATCTCTTAAATACCTCATTTTTTTTCCTAAGCACCACAGTACAAAAAAAAAAAAAACAAAAAAAAAAACCACACCAACAAACTCCCACACCCGCCAAAAAACCCCCAAAAAACCGAAAGAACCAAACCAAACCAAACAAAGAAACCAAAACAAAACCAAAAAAAAACACCCAAAAAAAAACCACTCAGAAAGAAAGGGAGAGCATAAATACTAAATACTTAGATTATTTAAAATATCCTCTTCCAGAGTTTTTGCTCCCCACGTATGCCTAGTGAAGTGCTCCTTCTTTTGTCCAGTTAATGAGGTTTCCTAGAGATTTCTATATAGAAAAACTGACCTTAGTCACTCAATACTTTTTTCTGCAACAGAAGAGAGATCCTTTACTGTCTATTTTTTTCTGGAAAATCGCTATGAAATAATATGAATTGATATAATCAAAGGTTGGAGATAAGAAACATGTGGCTCAGTTTAGCCTGAAGCAAACTGTGAAGGGAAGCACTTCACAGAGAGAAGGTATTTTTCAAGGAACATCTACTCCACACCTCAACTCACCATATGCCACAAATTACTTCGCAACACCCTTTAACACAGATAAAATTCACAACAGAAGACACATCTCCAGCATTTCCAAGGAAGGTAAAGGTCACCCTAATGCCTTAGATTTCTGAAGAACCAGGAAACACCACTAATTGCAAAATTTCTGTCATTTTGACTGTAAAACAAAGTGACAATCTGTCAAAAGAGAGAGATAGATTACAGAGAATGGAAACTCTTTGTATTTCATAGATATTACACGTAGAGGGCCATACAGAGAAATGCACACTTGCCCACACCTTTAACTAACATCTCTCACATCCCATGGAGTTGCTCACTTTCCAGGTTTTGACATCAAATAAGCACTCCCAATGCTAAAATTACATTGGAAGAGCTATCAAGCTGTCTGAAGGGTTTTTTTTTTCCTCATTTCAGTGTATGGTTGAATAAATATTAAACAAGATTGGTAAAAGTTAGTCTAAAGAAGATAATAAAGAAAATCCTAAAAGAGCCGTTAGCTCATTAAAGGAAGAGTCTTCTTGTAGGCAGCCAGAGATTCTCACAGCAGTGGTTGTGTGTGTTTTATAGCAAGTGATATGAAGTCTGAAATAAAGGATCAATTGACTGTTGACAAATAGACTAGAAAGCTGTGGGATTCTTTTCCTAATTTCCTGGCAAGGCATTGAATACATAAAATAAGATGTCAATTCTTTGGTATCACCAGTAATTTTTTGTATGTTTATGGCACATACATAACAATAAAAAATTCCCTTTTGTGCTTCGCTTAAAAATTCCCTTTTGCCTCAGTTAGCTTGGGTTTACTTCCTGTCTGTCAGATAATTGCTTCAAAAGGCCACCACCTGTTGTCAAGTCACAAGTTCCCACCCATCTGGTCAGATGTGAAGATACAGGAACCCTCAAAACAGAACAGAACAAAATTTGAAAGTAGCTGGAGTTTCTTGCTACTAAAAGTATCTGAATACATCTGTATTCAGAAAATGAAAAAAAAAAAAAAATAGGTTTGCCAACAGGTAAAAAGGGCTTTAACTGAAGAGGGCTTAAACTAAAGTTGCTGGGGAAGGGAAATCTCGGTCCATCCCTCTTCTACCAGTTTGATGCCAGGGACAGCAAGAGATGCCCAGACCCTAGAGAGGGATCAAGGATCAGCAGCAGAACTCATGAAGAAGAGTACAAAGGAATTCCAGGCACTCCAACCAGTAAGTCAGCTCCATCAGGGCCCTGCTTAAATACAAATAAATGTAGGATGGGGAATAAACAGGAGGACTAGGAAGAAGTTCTTCCCTGTGAGGATGCTGAGGCACTGGAACAGGTTACCCAAAGAACTGAGTAGAAGAAGCTGTAGCTGCCCCATCCCTGGAGGTGTTTAAGGCCAGGTTAGATGGAGCTCTAAGCAGTCTGGCCTAGTAGAAGGTGTTGGTACGAGATGATTTTTAAGGTTCCTTTCAACCCAAACCATTCTATGATTCTATGACTTAAGTAAATAATGCTTGTAGTGCAAAATATATTACTGTTTGTCATGACCTAAGCTACACATTCAGTCCTTTTCACTTTCTTACCTTTGCTCTGTTGACTTTTCAGAAAGAAGTGAACATTCAAATATTATAACCAAAGCAGACAAGCACATCATTGCTGCCATATCAGTTCAATATGTGAATAGAATGATTTTGTCTGTGTAATTTTGATCATAACAGTTATTAAATCAGTCCAGAAATAAAGTGAATCTCTCTAATTAAGCAGGTACACCAGCTAAAACAATTGCGATGCTTCAAAGCTATTTAAAGGTGGACTACATCTCTTTTGAACAAATGGACTGGAAATAATTTTCCTATCCATACATGTGAGAAGAATCTGATAAAAACAGAATTTAACAAAAATATATTTTAAATTGATAGTCAATAAAATTAAAAAAGATAAGAGGGCACATTAAACCCAAAAGTTAAAAATATATAACAAATAAATTATTAATGAAATGTTCAGGTTATAAAAAAGAAAAAAAAATTAAGCACACCTATAAGGCAAACTCTATTTGTACTAGTATTTTATTAAGTAAGAAAAAATCTGTCAAACTAGTAACAAGAAAGAACAGTGACTTCTTCATTGGAATATTATTAGAAAACACTGAGGGAATTCAATTCCAGTGTATCATGTATAAATGGAATTTAAGGTTTGATTCTGTCCCTTAATTCTTAGGTTATATTTAAAATTTCTTTATAAATAGCATTTTTATTATTCTTACCCGTCGATAACAATGTTACGCTAATAAACTTTGAACATAGCAATGAATTATTCTTTTTGTCCTGAAAAATTTTCACTTGTTGCAGGTGTTTTAAATATGAGCTGGTTTACTGTGATTGAACCAGTCCTCGTTACTGCCTCTCTGTTTCTTATAATAATAAGCATTTTATAAGTAGTCTACATAAAGCGGAGTTTGCACACTCCAAAATGTGGGGGAGAGGGGAAGCATCCCAGGGGTGATATGGGATGGGAATGAGGAATGATTGTCTTTGCACATCTGCCAAAGCAGGCTCCTGTTCCCAAGAACGTTTCAGGAAAAAAAGTCCCAAACCATAAAGTTTCTGCTGATCAGCTAAGATTGAAAGAGGTTGCATGCAATAGGCAGAGCAAGGATGCCTTCATTGCAAGTTCTACATTTCACAAAAAAAATGGCTAAAATCATGGAAAAATTAATGCAGACAGAAACAAACCCACAAATACACATTTTCCATGCTCAATCCACAGCCCACCTGAGAATTCCGAAGTCTGCCAAAAAAAAAAGTATATAAGGAAACAAATGTGGTCTGTTTCTAAATAGTAATTTATTTGCATAAAAATACAAGCTTAATTGTCCAAAAATCTGGGGCAAACATGGCAAAAAGGAATTTTCAGAAAGGAAAATGAAAGGTGAAACATTTGATTTTGGCATTTTAAATGTGAATTGTTCTGATTTTCTGTCTTAGGTAGCTAAAAAAAGGTATTTGCAGGACAAAAAACATGAAAATCTTTTCATTTCAAAACCGCAAGACTTTTCACAGAAAATTGCATGCATTTTATCTGGGCTATGTAATTTTTAGTCTTGTATGATAAAAAAGAATAATTATTCTTCTCAATTAACCCCTACCAGAACACTAAGCATAATCCATAATTCATAGTCTAGAAGCATTGGTAACCACTGTGTAAGAAGTAAATTTCACATGAACAACTTTTCAAACAATTAATTCAAAAGTCCATGCAGAAGACCAGAGTAAAACAAAGATATAATAGAGAATTATACTGAAATTTACATCCATATGTTTCCTCTGCCCCCACTCTGTCTTCCTATAGTGAGTCAAAAATTGCAATGTTTTGGCAAGAAATTCCAGGTGATTTTGAGTTCTGAGGTATTTAAAATGTCTCATAGAAGACATTGCCTTGTCTGATGCAGAGGACAAACTCTGGGGAAGGGGAGAGGTGAAACAGCTCCATCTCTGAGCAAAGGGTTCTGTGTGGTGTCTTAGGGTGGCAGAAAGATGGTGATCACTGCCCCAGGTACACAAAAAGACTTCTGGGCTTCCCACAACAGGAGGACTCCTATTTTGGCAACCTTTGGTGCCAGTTCCATCCTTTCCCAGCAAAGCATTGTTCAAAAGAGCCAAAAAATGTGTGAGAGATAGAGGATGCAGTGGCTATATTTCTTGCTCCCAAATAACTACTCTAATTAACTTCTCCCTTCATTTCAAAAGTAGAATTTGCATTTCAACAATTTTTATTTTCTTTCTCTAGCAGTATTTTGCATCCACGGTAACAAGAAATTTAATGTTAATACCCATTTTGAACGTACTTTGGACATTAACAGTGCCAGAGATTTCATTCAGGATCCTGCTAACAAAACATAGTCAGTGTTTGTAAGTAGTTTGAAATGTTGTGCATACTGTTTTAAATTCACAGAACATCTCTTCATTTTTAAACATCTTATAATTTTCTATGGCTTTCCAAATGAGATTCTAGCTTACTTCAGACTCAAAAGTCAAATCTCCCTTTTCTGCTTTTATTATCTGATATAACTAAAATGCAAAGCAGAAAAAAACATATAAAAAGAATATTTCAGAGGTTTTCAAAGGGTTTCACTGAAAAAAGAAAGTTCTTATAATTGTTTTATCTCCTATCACACGCTGACACAGTTTCAGCATTTATCTTTCAGTCTGTGAGTCAGTGCACAGTGAATAAAAGCTATAAACAGGCATCATCTTGCCACCTATATTTTTAAAAGCTTTTTATGATGTAGAACACTCCATTGCAAGAATTGTATAACACCTGTTTTTTAGAAACTTCCACAGCCTCTCCCCTACCTTAGTTCATCCTTTAGGAGTGACAATATCACCCCTGGTCTCAAGGGTCTTCACTAGTTTCTATCACCTTTCTAGGTACCACTCAAGACACTCATTTTATAGTTCAAATATCTCTTTACTGTGGACTATTGCTAAGCCTAAAGCTTCATTTCTTCTATAGTAGTAAAGATGTACTGAAATACATAACCCAAGGTGCACTTTATTTCAACAAGAAGAAGCTGACAGAATACTGGTAATCTTTAGTATGGCATCCTCAGGGCATAATAAACTTTCTTCTTTGATCTCAATATATGGACATTTTGACCAGCAAAGTATCCATGAAAGTGGATAAGTACTTTCTCTCACAGACTTTTGAACGAGGCCATTTAAGAAGACATTGAAAATCTAAACTTACTGCATATCTTTGTGTCCTACTGTTTAAATAGTAAGAAGAAAACTGTGTTTCTGAGTCAAAATGAGAAATATGAAAGCAGAAGTCACATAGATCCTCCTAAGAATACTCTACTCAGAAAACAGAGCATAAATTTCTTCCTTTTTCAGTGCAGCAAAACCACAGAAAATGCAAGTAAATAGTATGTATATGTAGAGATGGCAAAAAACTTGAACTGAAAGCTAAGGGAAGGAATATAGTATGGGCAATTCAAATTATGAAACAATGCACGAATCTGGATTTAACCATCTGCATAAGCAACAGAGTAGAAAATACATCCTTCTAAAATAAGGACAGCTAAGTGACATTTTCTGAGTGTGAGACATTTCAGTTTACACCATAGAAAATTTTCTCTCCTGCAAGTGCTTCTGTTCTCCGGATTTAAATTTCACCTTCGGAGGGTAAATTTTTCTCCCTTTATCTGCACTGTAAAAGACAAGAGCTGAAAAGGAAAAGATGCAATTAAGATTTAGTGATCCTGTAAAAGATGACATAGTACATTCCAGAAGAAGCAGAAAGAATGGGGGAAACAGATTCAGGGAAGAAAGATGAAAGGCTGTGGAAGTTGAGTTTGGTGACAGAGTCATGATGTGAGTGGAACAACAAAACAATGTGTATGAAATGGAAGAAGGTGAGAAGGAGAAGGCAGAGAGAATTGAAATGAAGATTTCTGAGGTAGGCAGTAGGTAGAATCTCTTTGAATGAGAAGAAAATAGATGCTTTGTTTAAACAGCAGACATGAGGCAGAGAAAACTGTGTAGGATCAAAACTATCAACGAAGGGAAGAGAGAATGAGTGGGGTGGGGAGACAGAGGGGGGAAAAAAAAGAGGGAATCACAGATTTACAGAGGCAGAAAAATATTGTAACGAAAACAACAAGCAAACAAAAAATGTGCAAGACAGAAACTGTATGTGTTCATTTTCATACCCAAACCTTACTGAACTGAATGCACACTACTCCAAACAGAACTGAATGGCATTATCTAAGAGATTATTGGCTCTATGAAAACTTGAAAGGCCTGTTGTCTTCCAGATGCAGACAGGAGACCTTGCAGGCTGGAAGTAGTCAAAGCAGCCTACCTGCAGCCTTGAGAGCTGCAACGTGACAGAGCAGGAGGGGCCTCAAGGCAGAGTTTATGGTTTATTTGCATTCCCTTTGATGTGCCTTTTCAAGAAAATAATAGCCAGCTATATAGGCCACTTCTAACAGGTTTATTTCTATAAAACAAATGTATTGACTTTATTGACCATACTATCCTAACCACTTTACAAATGTTGTAGGGATGTAAAGCTGTAAACCTGTGTTAAGCGGTCAGGTTTACATCTTCTCATTTACAGCAGACAGGCAGCTCAAGATAGATGGGGTAAAATGGGAAATTGCTTTTTTTTGTGTGTGTACTCCTCTACCCTAACAGCTCTTCAAGCGTCTGCTCAGCTCTGATTTAATAAAAGACACTGGTATGAGCTGAGAAAACAAATCAAGCATGGATGGTTACTTAGGGGGCAGTTTACACAAAAATTCTGGCCCATATCTGCCCTGCTCTAGGATGTTAAGTGCAAACAGGAAGAAAACAAAACAGAGAAGCACAGCTGAACTGGTAACTGATTTCTCATCCTCCACAAATAAATTTGTGGGATGAAGGAGAACGAGGAGGTAAGCAGTACCTAGTCAATAGCTTCTATTTGGCTTTAGAAATGGAGCAAGTTTCAACCATCTAAGTTGAGAGCAATAATGAAAGTGACAGCACTGTGGGGGGAATATCCACGCCCAGAGCTTGCCATGGTAGAGATCCTGAGCCTTTGGAGAGATGTCAATGTGTGGAAGCTTGGGCCCACCAATGGACAGCAGCAAGTGCCCCCTTTCCTTGTATCTGTGACAGAAGCGACAACTGGAACAGAGGATCACATCCTTTCAGTATATACTAAATACAGGGCATGCAAGCACGTTGCAAAATAGTACTTGTTTACATGGTGTTCCCATCCCCCTTCACAGATACATTAAAAACCTTAAGTCTCCAAGCATTACATCACTGTCCTTATGATTAGCTCACTCTAAGTCACCCCGTCATATCTATATTTATATAAAATGATCGAAGAACGTGTGATAAATGACAGAGAATACCTGATGTCTTTATTATGACAATTTTAAAACTCTGTAAAATGCAGCAGATTGCTGTATTTAAATATATACTTGTACTAAAAGCACCTTTTACCACAGAATTGTGCAGAAGCCTTTTCCATCATGTCAGGAAATGTGTTGTTTGCTGTACCAAGATTAGTTATTTGATACTGACCTCAACCAGTTTGATGTCAAACCTCTTTGATTCATGCAACTCCTGTTTACAGAAGTGCCCAGAAGAAACAAAATCTGCTTCAAAAGTAATTTGAGAATAATTTTCCCCCAAAAAAGTAAAATAAAAAAGATTATAAAGGGCAAGTTTGGTCTGAAAGGTAATTATTCACCAAGGTCTCTGAGAGTGGAATAAGTTTCATCTACATTAATTGCCTGCATGCAGCATTGGGCAAAGGATACAGGGGGAGATTTTACTGCTATTATTTGTTAATGCATAAACTATGAAATTTGACTTCAGAGAAATTTAGGATGTCTCATTTCCAGTGACTGCTATAAAAACCTTGAAAAAACCTGACAGAATATTAATGACAACCCATGATTATAATCTTTCAGGAAGATGTAGTGTGACCACAACTGGCAAATATGTCTCAAAGGGGGTTCTTCGTAGCTTCAAGCTAAGAAAGAGCAAATGAAACACTTTACTAATAATATCCCTCAAATACCTTTACTGCAACCTCACAGTGTTCTGTTCTGTATCATCAGATCAATAAAAAAAAATGTCCCGGTGTTACAGGAAATAGCTGGCATGCAGTTACCTTGAATAATATATGAGGTTAAATAGGATTAACAAGAAGAAGAAAATTACAAAATTACCAAGAAAACACCACAGAGACTTAAGGCAGTATGATTTTTTTTTTTTCCTAGAAAGATTTGAGGTTTTAAGGGGGAAAAATAAACCAGAAAACATCTTGAGAAGGTTCTGGGGAGACCTTCATGCAACCTTTCAGTACTTGAAATGGGGCTTATAAAACAGAGGGACTTTTTACATAGTGATACGACAAGGGGAAGCAATTTTGATTTTAAAAAAGACAGGTTTAGATTAGAGGATAGAAAGAAATTCTCCCTGTGAGGGTGGTGGGACCCTGGCACAGGTTACCCAGAGAAGCTGTGGCTGCCCCTGGGTCCCTGGAAGTGTCCAGGGCCAGGCTGATGGGGATCTGAGCAACCTGGTCCAGTGAAGGTGTCCCTGCCCATGACAGGTGTTGGAACAAGATGGTCTTTAAGGCCCCTTCCTACCCAAATTCTATGATTCTATGAACTTGAAAAATACTCTAAAAATATGTTAATATAAAATAAATAGCTTATACTGGGCAAAGGTGTTTAAATGAACACTTTTTCATGAACACTTTTCTACTATGACTTCTTTTTCTTTCCCGAAGTTTTTCTTTTTCCTTTTTTTTTAAAAAAAAAAGAAACAGGAAAAATCAGGACTTGATTTCACCACTGAAAGAAATAATGTAGATTTCAAGAACTGTTTGTCAGATTAATGTATCACAAAAAATTAAACCTTATATTATCATTGTCATACACAGCAAATGCCACAACAAATGGAGGTTTTGAAAGGTAACATTGTATTATTTATGTATCCTTGGCTGCTCATTAGTTATTGTTTTGATACTTCTATGTTCTCTACTTGTTGCTGTCACAAAAATTCTCCCTTCCAACAAATTTATTTTTCTGTTTTTAATATTAGTATTTCTGCACTGATGGATTCGTGCTGACGGTAAATCATTTTAGCAAGACATTTGGCTGAAAATAAAGGAAAATATTTTGCATGGGCGAAAATACACTGAATACATAGCATTCAGCTTGAGAAAAGGTTTGAAAACTAACAATTCTTGAACTAAGGAAGGGATTGTATAAAAAGCAGTTCCACCACCGTTAGGGGAGCTCAGGACTTTTAGAGGGTGGCTTAGCACATGTCAGCAGTGTGAGTGCAGACCTATGCAAATGGGTTACTCATGAGTCAGTCCCCAGCCCCAGGAGTTCACTGCAGAGCAGTGAACAGTCCTGTTCCCTCCCATACAAAGTTGATGTAGCCGTGATAAGCAGTCGTGAGAACATGTAGGTGTCGGCCTGCTCTTGGATCAGATGGAGTTTGTGCCCACCGACATCAGCCTGGAGGTCTCTGTTCTCTGTTCAGTGTAGAGGGAGCAGCTCTGCTGGAACAGACCCAGCAGTCTTGCTGGATGACAGGTTGACAATGACCCAGCAGTGTGTCCTTGTGTCCAGGAGGGCCAATGGGATCCTGGAGTGGATCAGGAAGAGTGTGGTCAGCAGGTCGAGGGAGGTGATCCTGCCCCTCGGCCCTAGAGAGGCCACATCTGGAGTTC
Organism: Oreocharis arfaki; assembly: GCA_013398015.1. NCBI lineage: Eukaryota > Metazoa > Chordata > Aves > Passeriformes > Paramythiidae > Oreocharis > Oreocharis arfaki. Next base: position 11,743 of record VZRR01002566.1, read on the forward strand.
TGTGCACAGTTTTGGGCTCCTTGGTACCAGAAAGGCAAGGAGCTGCTGGAAAGAGTCCAGCAGAGGCCACAAAGGTGATGAGGGGTCTGTAGCATCTCTCTTATGAGGAGAGACTGTGAGAGCTGGGCCTGTTTAGTCTGAAGAAGAGAGGGCTAGGAGGGGATCTCATCAGTACATACAAAGATCTCCAAGGTGGGTGCCAAGAGGATGGTGCCAGATTCTTTTCAGTGGTGCCCAGCAACAGGATGAGGAGCAGTGGCTAAAGACTAAACCACAAGAAATTCCACCTCAACATGAGGAAGAACTTCTTTCCTTTGAGGGTGGCAGAGCACTGGAACAGCTTCCCAGGGAGGTCCTGAATTCTCCCTCTCTGGAGACATTCCAAATCCACCTGGACACATTTCTGTTCACCTGCTCTGGCTGACCCTGCCTCGTCAGGGGAGTTGGACTGAATGATCTCCTGTGGTGCTTTGCACCCAACCATCATGTGATTCTGGGATTCTAGGGAATAGAGATGTTCTTGGTTGCTTTTTCAGCAAAAGCCTTAGCTGGGATTCTTCATGTTGCATTGGTGCAGTTGCTTGAGTTTCCACAGGAGCCAAACCATTAAACCTCCTGACTGAGGAGGTGTAGGCCAGAATATTCACTGGAGAATACTTTCAATTTTCAGTATCTTTCAATCTTCTCTTCCGGAAGATTCATTATCTCCAAATTTTTATGCAGATTCTCAACAAAGTTGATCTTTCAGTCAAAAACACTATGAGCTTCTATCAGCTGAAATTAATTCACATAAAATCTATGCAACTATAATAAAAATAATTGAAACCTTAATGGATGATAAAAAAATGGCATATTAAAAGTTCAAAGCTAGTTTTGGTGTCACCCAAAGATTTACAGCATAGGATTATGTACTATGGCAATATGAATTTTTGAAATATATATTTGATAGAGTTGTGTTTTGCATTTGGAGCTAATGAATGAATACATATAGTTGATTAAATAGCATGTCATAGATCTAGTCTGCTCTTTCATTTCATGAGAACTCCATTGTAAAGTGCAATAACCTAAAGGTCAGCCACAGAGAATAGCTATGTTAGTAGCAGTTGCACCAAATTATTAATTCAAATTTACTACAGCTTTTAGAGTCTGTTTTAATGTGAAGCATAGTGCTCAAGAACTAATAATACTAATTGAATTATGGTTCGAAAGTAATTAGAATTTCAGGATAAACAACATTATTTTGTGTATGTATGACTGTGGTGCTGGAGCCTGTAAGCTCTACTTCATTAATTAATAAAGAACCATATGTTCTGAGTTTAGTGGTGCTGGAGGCTGAAGTATTTTGTTTATCAAGGGATAAATCTCTTATAATGGTTTACATCTGAATGCTGATGAAGGATATGCATCACTTTTGCAATTCCTTCGTCTACAAGACATTTTTTAATTATAATTTCACACCAGCATTTGTGTATAATGTCTAATACAAATGTAAATGGAAAGTAGATTAAACTGTTTTAGCAAACTGAGTCTTTCAGCAATATTTGGGGTGGCTCTTGAGTTGAATTAAAATGTGGAGATCAAATAATCAGTCAATTTAAATTGATATTCCATCTGTATAAGATTCTAGACTTTGTGATTGGGGCAAACTGTACTTGGAGAGGAACTAGACAAAATTAATGACTAATTAATGACTCCCCCTCTTCAAAATATCTTTATTATGACTTAAATCTGTGTCTGAATCTATGTGTCTGAATTTAGCTGAAAGCTTTGATGAGAACACACTGTCTTGCTTAGTTGTTTGGATTATTTTAAATATTCAAATAAATCTTACACCCTGATACACACACAAACACACACACACACACACATAAGGGTCTACTTATCTTTATTAATACAAAAGTTGAAAATAGTAATAAACATTTTTCGCAGCCCTGTCAGTAGACTGGTGCTATCCTCTTTCTCAAATGTGTCAGAATATGTAATTCCATCATTCTCAGTGAAGTAACAGTTGAAAAAAGGAACATCAATAATCTAGACAAAGATAACTTCAAAAGAAAGCCAAGAATCCTGCAGCTACCCCGAGTCTCCAGATAGAAGACATCTTCTATCTGATTCCTCCTTCCTTTGGCTGGCTATCTCTTAAGTACCCTTGGACATTTTGCCTGTCATCTCTGCTTGGGAGCCTTCTGGCACCTCACCTTCTCAGTAACCTTTTCTCACTTTGTGTTATAGTCTCTGATGGTCTGTGTCCATCATCTGATCCCAGCTAAAAATTTGAAGCATTTTAGATTAATGTGGATTCATGCATCCAACCACCTGAGCTGTTGTTTTATAGAGGAAACACACAGTGTTTATTTGGAAAGTGATTGCTTCCATATCTATTTTTATCTGTTATTGAATTCATATATTATGCAATATCGCAATACTCAGTGACCTCATTATTGGTTGCATTATTCTGATATAATCTTAATGGTTACAGTATATATCACCTTAACTTTTGCACACTCTTTTTTCCTGAAACCACATCATTTTTGTAAGTGGAAGGATTGTCTGGTAAGGTAAGCACTTTAAATTGCAGTGACATAAAAACTTTCTTACTTTTCTAAACTATTCAGGGGATTTTTTTTGTTGTTTTTGTTGGGTTTTTGAGGTTTTTGGGGTTTGGCGTTTTTGTTTGTTTGTTTGTTTGTTTGTTTTTGGTGTTTTTTTGTGGGTGGGTTTTTTGGTTTGGTTTGTTTTTTCTCTGTGGATTTACTAGATATTAGAAACATTGGGCGAAAACAATGGGCTTTCTTTGCAATGATGACCAAACTTGTGTATTTTCACATTAAATTGAGTAGGATATGCTAAAAATAGTATGAATCTCCCTTTTCTTTGTATGTGTAGACTCTTATCCGTACATTTCTTACCACTCTTGAGTCTTGTAACTTTTGAAAGAATGATATATAAATGAAGCATTCACCACAGACAGACCTGAAATTATCCTGAGATCCTTGCCTTCTTCAATTCAAATGTAGGTCTGGTATCAACAGACTCTTGTGTGTGTGTTCCCAAATACTGCAGTAATTCCACTCCAGCTGTGTGCTAATGCATGTGGCTGGTTTTCATCAATTACAGATTAAGATGGTAATCTTCAGAATAGCCTTTGACATGAACTTCAGGATACTGACAGAAGATGAACATAATTGTAAAGAGTATTATGCACTAGGAACTTTTTATCAAAAAGTATATCAATGAAACAACTGGAAAACTGTTGCATATAGGTAAAACCTTATAAAATGAAGGCCTTGTTGCCTTTGTAAAATCATGGCTCAGCCCCATTACTTCAGCTAAGTAGAGAAAGACTGTGGGAAAGAGACACAGATGGATTAGGGGTAGAAAAACATGCTGCATGGCTATCACGTGCTCACATTGTGATGTGTCGTGGTTGGTTGAATTATGTTTGTTGTGCTTTAAAACTGTGTAAACTGATAACCAGCTAACTGCTTAAAAAGGCCAGGTTTTTGCAATAAAGGGCTCTCCTTTGCACCTGCCTGGGGACTCTGCGTCGCTTCATATCACAACATCTGGCACCTGAACAGGGACTTGAACCCTGGACCCTCAGATCCCTCCTTGGACACAGTAATTAGCTCTAAAGCCTGATGTCAAAACACTGAATGATTTACAAGAGTTGCTGGGAGCGATTAGCTGGGTGAGGTCCATGCTAACATTCCTTTCCTCACTCCCCCACTACTGCTATTTACAGAAGCTATTCACGACTCTCCACAGTAAAGGCAGGCAGAATTATGCTAGCTTTGACTGTTTGCCTGCTCTTTTACCCCAGAGTTTAATAAGGTAATTTTGTTGTGAATATTTCGCCATGAGCAAGCATGTGACAGCTTTTCAAACAGGTACAGCTGAAAACTACTGCGATAACCCTCATTAAAATTTGGAATTTAAGCAGGCTTTCAGTAATAAATATTCCAGCTGAAAAATAGGAATAGATTTTCACAGATAGAAATAATAAATTTAATGAAATTTAAAAAACCCCAAAAGTGGAAATTGCGATTTTTGCAATTATTCAATAATTTTTAGGCAATATGCTATTCGCTGAGTGTGGAAATGACTCTAAATACTAACATAATGATCAACTGAATCACTCTGAGCTCCAGCTGTACTGGAAATAGCTTTGACCTGTCTATAATTGCTATGTATGTTTGGACAGAATATGCTCCTCATATTCTATTGTATGTACACTCTGTTTGTTCATATGGAATGATTATATTGGTAGCAGTGATACTTATGCATTATTTATTTCTTCATATGAAGAGACACTTCATAAAATGTTGCAGATGTACTTTTTAATTTGGAGTTAATGAAGTAGGTGACACTCGATTTTAAACCCAGCTCGGAGCCTCAAGAAACATCTTTACATAGCTGTGTTTCTAAATTTAGACAATGGGTTATCCTTCAGAAGTCCTGTTTGTTGTAGCCTAGGACACATGCAGGAGTGTCCTTCACTACTGTGGGGGAAAAGTGGGGAGGAGTTCTGCTCCCCCTTTCCAAAATTTGCTTTCTTCCTTTAGTCTCTGGAAAAAAAACACCAATATTAACTGAAGCTATCTTTCAAATCCTATATCCTAACCAAGAAACAACATGAACCCAACATTTCTGACAAAACCATTAATCCAGGGCAACAGGACCTGTCACTGACCCTGAGGGCAGTGTCACATCTGGGAGGTCACTGCCACACTGACAGCCAGGGTTTCTGACACTTTGTCACCTCTCCAGACACTTTCCCTGTTCCCACATTCTCAAATGCCTTTCCAATCTGTTAGTACTGCTGATGGAGCTAACTGCAACATCATGTTAATGAACTCATCCAAAGGGAATATAAAACTAAGCAGACATTATAAAAGTTCTCATTGTAGTTGTGTTGTTCATGGTAATTCCCACGTACTTTATCACAGAGTTCACAGACTTCAGAAAATAATGTATTTTTCTCATTAAGGGGTATTCTATGGGGCTTTTTTTGCATGTGAAAAATCTAATATCTTTAAATTGAAAGAACACTTGTGAGTAGCCATGAGTTTGCATGCCGTTGCCAAAAGTCCTTCTGAGTAGCAATGGCTTATTGCTATTTAGAAATTTAAGAGAAGATGTTCTCTTTTTTAGGGACTACTAAAACTAATATGAATTTAAAAAGCACATGGTCTAGGGAGCTAAACCTGCATTCCATAACATATTTAGATTCTCCAAAGGCAATGTTGGACAAAGACTTCGGTTTCAAGCTAGCATCAAACATTTTTGGACTTCACCACAAGGTGTTGCTTGAACGCTTCATGAACTGTTGTACGAACCAAATCTTTAAAATTATCATGTGAGCAAATGTATGACGAGTGTAAACATGCATACATCCACAGTCATGAGACTCTTGTGGCTCCAAAAGGTTTTATTCTCCCACTTCTTTGAGACAGCTTTAGCTTAGCACAATGCCAGTCTAACCAGTGTCCTGACAGCATTTATGTGGAGATTTTCTGTGACAAGTAATAGAGAAAAGCATCTGAAACATTTTCCTTAGCTTTACTACTATCAGCTTCCAAAATTATTTCATTAGAGAAGATTTACACATTGATAATCAGCATGTATTCTCTTATCTATCTCAGGATTTATTTTCTTGTAGGTCACAAAACCTATAGGTTCTGTTGCTGAATTACAACTCAAAGGTTATCCCCAGTTTCAGGCCCCAGGAACGAGAAAAAGGCCAGAGCAGGACCATAAGGTACGTACTCACTTGGTAGTATCCAGTAGCTAATAACTAACTTCCTTAACATTGTGACTAGCATTGACATAACTAGTGAGACCAATATTAATTTTTCAGTGTTTTTCACTTTGAAAATACAGTCTGATGCATTTTTAAAACAGTTTTATAACACCCCAACCGCCACAAACAATTTTTCACACAAATACTTCAGAGGAGACATAAAGAAAATATTTTATTTCTTTTATAACACGCAAAATTCTTTCAGCACTGTTATTTTCTAAATCTAATAATCAAAATGATCAGTAGTAGATATTACTTTCAGCACCAGCATAAAACCTTCGAATTTTCACAAAAGTGTGTTCAAAAAATTGTATTAATAAATTCTGGTCAAACTGAAATACGCTGAAACTTCATAGAATCATAGAATTTTAAGGCTTGGAAGGGACCTTAAAGATCCTCCAGTCCCAACACTCCTGTCATGGGCAGAAACACCTCCCACTAGACTTGGTTGTTCAAGGCCTTATCCAACCTACTGAACACTTCCAGGGATGGGACATCCGCAGCCTCCTTTCTTAGTTACCTTGTCTTCTGCACCACAGAGAAGAAAAAAAAAAAAAAATTGGTGCTTTCTATACCCTGAGTCTGATATTTCAAAACATGAACCTGAAGCCCTGCCTGCTAATCTTTAATATTTTCACATCCAACAGCTACTCAGAACTTTTAATTTCAAGAAGATTGGTGTAATTAAAATATTGTGAATAGAGGTTGTTCCCACCAGTTGCAAGCTCTTTGTTTGATAAGGGTTCTTATCATTATTACTTGGCACTTACTATACTATCAGATATAAAATCTACATGATTTTTAACACCCAATTAAACACTGTTTAATTAGATGGTATTAGTCATAGTGGTCCCTGCTAAAAATAAAAACGAAGAGAGGGATTTATGATAATAGCGTTCCAATTAAGCCTCAGCCACTGCTATTCCCTATCACTCACTGGACTCCCTGGGAGACACCCCAATAAAGCAGCTAGTCTAATTAAGTGGAATATGGTATATATTTTCTTATATAGTAATGAGAAGATTAAATATTGTCTCTCTGCATACTGCCTCTTTTGATGCACAGTGATTCACTGAGGGCATGGCAGGACCAGACAGTCTTTCCATCTCATTGTATTGAAAAGTGGTACAGGTGTTTTCCTGCCATCTGGTTTCTGACATTGTCCCCTAATAATAGTCATAACCCCATGAGGCATGAATGGCATTAAACCAAACATATTCGCCTAAATTTAGACTAAGTACTAAAAAAAACATGGGAAAAAGGAATAAAAATTAGGACTATCCAAAACCACAAAGTGTGCAGGGAATGATAATGAACCATGAAACCATAGACCAAAATTTGCTTTCAAACAACTAGAGAGTCTGCTGTGAAAGAAAAAACCTGTGAAGAAACATGTGAAATTTTCATGAGGACCTGTTGTGAAAGGACAAGGGGGAATGGCTTCACACTGACAGAGAAATGTTTAAGCTCAAAAAGGGAAGGTGTTTTTATTTCCAAAAGCCTTACGAAACGTCCTTCACTATTTCTCTTAGAATATATTAACAATTTTTAGGAATCTAATATTAAACAAATATATGTATTTACCACAATGTCTCACACCATGATATATTTTATTAAGAGAGGAATTTGCAGAAAGCTTAAAAATAAGAGGTATTTTCCAATTATATACATTCAGAAACAGATCTAATTCAATCTCCAGTTTCATGTCTGTCTTGGTTTGAAAGACAGGCGTCTGTTTAAGTGAGGCAGAAACCCCCTTTGAAATGGGAAGTGCAACCCCCTTCCCTCCGGATTATTATAACTTTGAAATTAAGGGGCTTTCAGGCAAGGATATGAGAAATAGGAATA
>VZRR01002566.1:19601-216384 GCA_013398015.1 Oreocharis arfaki
GAGCATCTCACAATGGGGTGGTGAGGCACTGATGGGGCCATTAACAGGAGATAGTTTGGAGTCCGTTATCTATGAGTCCTTTGGCAAGGCACAAATGCTCCCATTAACAGAACAGAGTCCGGAGGGAGGAGGCAAAGAAACACTGCCCCACCTGGTTTCACAGCTCACAAAGGTGGTAATAGAATATACTGCAACCCAGGACAATGTCCAATCCAAAATAAAAAATTAAGTAGCTAAATTTAACTTTGAATATTAGGCAACTTAAAATTTTAGAACTAAGTTCCAGAATTTTATATACAGAAGTGTGTCGATGTTAATATTTGCTTTCTACACACTGACTTCAAAACTTCATTTTTAACTTGCAAACTATGGTTTCATTTTTACATTTTGACAGCTACTTGTCAAAGTACTGAGATGAATTATCTATTTTGCACTATCTACACTTCTGCAGGTCTACCAGTGCAAAACTCTTCTAGAGCTCTAGAAAGAACATTTAAATCATGTCAATTCCAGAATTAAATTCCAGGTTATAATTATCCTCAAAATACAAAAACATGGCAAGCATTTAGAAGGGGTCAATTTTTCCATGAAGGACTCATCATAATCTCTCTATATAATAACATACTGCTTAAAAATCATAGGAGTGGCAGTAAAGTGCAGAAAAAGTCCTTGTACTAGCGGCTATAGCAAGAGTGAAAAATGCTGTGGGTGCAGTGTGCATGAGCCTGGTTAAGATAACTTCTCACAACAGCTAACCAGGGTTTCTGATTGACCAGAAATCACTTTGAGATTTTTCTGAGCAAAAGCCTGACTGAATACATTTAGCTGCAAATAGGGCAGGCACATATCACACTGGTTTCTATTCACTGACTTCACTTTTGTTTTTTTCTGAGGTCATCCAAAGAACACGAGTGACAATCTCAATTACATGTATTCAAGAGAGCCTTTAGACGATGTGATAAAAACTGTAGCCAAGGAAGTGTTGTTTAGATCTGGATTTGAACTGAATCCAAAACATGCTATAAATTCAGGATAGGAATGTGTGAAATCATGTGTAGACACGCAATTTTTGAGTGCTATTTTTTGAAAAAATTGTCAGTATTTCTGATAGCAACATTTCCACATTTTCTGAATAGCTGTTCTTACACACTTCTGTGGCATAAAAACTGTGCCCAAAAGCTCATGTCAAAGAATTTAACTGCTATAGGTCAAATTTTCTCACACTGAGCTCTCTGAAGATTTTATGTTTTACTAAGAAAGAATGATTATCTCGTATTTTAAAAAAGCATCTTAAATTAGTGCTTAAAAAACAGAAAATAAAATTAAGATCTAATTTTATAGATCTAAAGTCCAAAAACATTTCAGAACTATTCAGGGTGAAAAAGAGCAAGAACAGTATCACTTTCTGACTACATTTCTTGCCACCAAAATAATTTACCTACTTCAATTGCTGATAAACTAATCTTAACACCTCAAAGGTTTACAAGCTACAACTGATGAATCCATAGCAGTATCTCTACAGCACTTATTATTTAAAGTGGTTTAACATGCAAATAGATTTTTCTGTACATCTAGGAAATTTGATTCCAACAAAATTGCTACTTCTTGGATATGGAAATAAGAAGGTGAAATTAATATACCTGTACTTTTTGGTTTTTACCTAAACCTTTTTTTCTGAGAAATGAGAAAATCCATACTTGAAATGAAAACTTCTATTTGCTTTTTGAAACAAACTATCTCTTTGTTAGAGTTGAGCTCTTTATCCATAAGGGTAAGATTATTTTGGAAATGAAAGATGTGAGGCAAAAGGATTTTTTTTTTAATAACAGTTTAGTATTGATTTTATGATGATCCCATGTGAAGTTCAATAAAACATATCAAAGAACATTTTTTTTACACATAGAAATAATTTGCACTAAGTCTGTGTTCCTCTTATTATAAGAAATAATTTTGCACTATTTGCAAGAAAAAAACAATCAGAGAGTATATCTCCTTTAGTACCTATCTTTAAAAATGGAAGGGTAGCTGTGCCCTTTAAAATTGCACATTCAAGCTGTAAATATGTTTTAAAACCAACTAAGATAAAAATGGAAATAAACCGTGGCTACTGAGGTACCAATATCATCAATTAAAAAACCCCAAACCCTACAACAAACATGCTTATCATATAGCATTTCTAAAGGGCTAATAGTATATCCCTTGTTTTGATAAGTCCATATAAGCATAATTGCAATTTTATAATTTTCACGTGTAGTAATGATGTTCAAACCCTTTGATCTATTGTTATGCAATGGAAATTGAGCTAATGTGTAATTCATTATGGCTTTGAAGAGGTTGATCCACTTCACACATCTCATTGCCAAGGCACAAGAGATAAAAATTTACAAATTATTGTATCAGTACATCAAAAATAGCTTCTCCCTGTCGCTGTTGCAGCACAGGTGGTGAGGAAAAAATGGAGGTCCAAGTCAGAGCTCAGGTTAAGGGAAATGATAACCCACTTTATTTAATTACAGGCAGGCTTTATATAATCCTTGCATTGGTCTATGGCAGGGATCATTGGTCCCTGGTCCAACCACCTCTCCAAGTGATTGGCCAGACCCCACACCACCTGTTAGACTCCTAATAAGACACACCTGCAAGATGTTTAGAAAATCATCCTGCTTGTTTATGTGGAAACCAAGGACTTTCACAGAATACTTGCAAAATGCTGGATTTTTCTCTGCCAGCAGCTTTTCAGCATCCACATCTCCCCACTATTTTCAGGGGACAGCAAGAGTTAGAGTCCATCTACTGAGAGACCATAATCTTATAGTATTTGTAAAACATTTGGATTGGGGTGCGATTAGTATTAGATTACAAAATAGATATTACAAAAAATTGAACTTCTTTTGAACCATTTTTCCAATATTTTTAATCAGAATGATTTCTTTAGTTATATTTACTACCTATGTCTATTTCTGAACTGTTGTGTTTTAGACAAATTTCTTTAGTTATATTTGTTACCTATGTCTGCTTCTGAACCCTTGTGTTTCACACAGTTGACCAGTAGGATTACAGTAAAAATCCAAGAATCCAGACATAGGTATGTTAAGGGCATGAATATAAACAAAAAATATTAATAAACTATTCATTAAGCAGTGACTGACTGAAAGAAAAAAAAAATAGAAAACACATTCCTTTACCAGTTAGCCTGGCTTTTAAAAATTGATTTGCATCAGAAACATTGCTAGTTCAGTGTTTTTCTTTCTCCAGAAGTTTGTGGTTCATTGAGGTGCAATTTGCACTCAAAATATGAAAATTAATATTTTTGTGTTTTTTGAGAAGTGAATTTTCCAGCAACAAATGGTGAAATTATTTATGAACACAAGTCTATTATAACTATATTCTCATTAAGGAATCCTTAACAGACAAACAATGTTGGAAAGGTTAATTAATTCATTTTTTATTTCTCTACGTCAAAAAACAATTTCTACAGCACCAGGTGTGTTTCACCCAAACGTTACTTAGTAACTTTTAAATGGCACAACTGAACTCCTGTATAACTAATTCTCCTTTTTAGCACAAACAAAAAAATAAAGCAATGAGATCCTTGCACGTGTACAATTTTGGGCACCACACTGTAAGAAAGATATAAAGATAATAGAGAGATAAAGATATTAGAGAGTGTTCTAAGGAGGGTAGCACACGGAAAGATTCCTGTGCAGGGCCAGGAGCTGGGCTTTAATGATCAATGGGTGTTCTGAATGGATGATGTAAGTTTGAATCAGCTCTTGTGTGTTGCCCAGGCCTCTGGCAACAGGCAGTCACTGTATTGGAGTGGCCAGCACTCCAAAATCCACTTTGATTTGCAGGGTCTTTAATAATGGCTGATCCAGTCTGTTATACACTGGATTATTTATTTAATAGACACAAAATTAACAGACATAAGACTTGAAACAGACTATTACTACACAGAGGAAGACCAAAAGGGATTACTAGTAAAATACACATGGAGTTAAAGGTACCATTAGAATTACAGCTAGCTAAGAAATAGTATAACTCAGGATTCAAAGTGTCTTACCACCACTCTTCAAAGGGGTAGACCTACAGAAATCCTCTGTCTCTCAGTCTCCGGGAAAGTAACTTGAAGCTGCGTCCAGCTCCAAGGAGAAATCTCCTCACATGTCCTCAAGGAGGGTGTAAGAGACTTCTGCTCTGTGTTAATTTCTGTGGTCTTTTATAGATGTAAAACCTGTGTCTTTTGGTCAAAGTATTTCTTTCATCTCTTTCCACATTTGCCTTCCAGATTAAGATGTTGACTCAGCTGTTGGCCTGAGCTCTTTGGCACCAGAGATACCTCATGATGGACTTGTGACCCACCAGGGTTATCTCTTGCATATGCACCAGCTGTCTATGGTAGAGACAGGGGGGTAGACACGTCCTGCCACAATGGGACTCCCTTCCAACTCAGGCTGTTCTCACTGGGCATGTAATCTAGACTTTATTGACTGTATCTTTAATAGTGAAGTGAGAGAATTTCACACCAATCAGTAACAAAGATATGTATGACTTGAGTCACTCAGCCACCACCTAAACACAAAGAAATAGTGTAAAAGTAGCTTGAGAATGGGGAAAAGTTGGAGAAGACTCCATTGTAACTACTGGGTGCAGCCAAACGGCTGAATGTGTCTTCTCCCCTGTTATGATCCAATTATTATTATGGTTCTTTGGAAATTCCTCTGCCCAAATTAAGATGCAAACGAGACCATATGCCAGTCAATAGTAAGGGTTTTATTTGATAGTAAATAGGAGCGAGAGAGAGCAAGAGAGAGAGAGCGAGAGAAGGAAGGAAGGAAGGAAGGAAGGAAGGAAGGAAGGAAGGAAGGAAGAAAGGAAGGAAGAAAGGAAGGAACAAAGGAAGGAAGAAAGAAAGGAAGAAAGAAAGGTAGAAAGAAAGGTAGAAAATAGGTGGGGGGGACAGAAAGAGAGTGACAGGGACGGAATAAGGGAAATATCACCACTCTGTGGATCCCAACAATGCTCTGTTGATCCTGTCCAGCTGGTCTTCTTGGTGGTGAAGGTCCCCCTGAAAAGAATAGAATCCAATGGATTAATATATGCTCTGGCTGGGTAGGAATGTCCAGGCATGTCCCCCTTGAAGGGGGGCAGTCTCCTACAGCAGACTCTGGATCTGTTGCCTCATGTCCAGTCCTGTGGGGCAAAGTGTCTCACGTGAATGTCCTGTGGATGTGGTTTGTGGGGCTGGGGGTTCCACAGCTGGGCTGGTTTGTGTAAAAGGGAGGATGGGTGTTCACTGCCCCTGAGCAGAGGTTACACCTGAAACCTCCTCTCCGCCCCCACCTCATTTCAGGGGGGAGTCTGTGTAAACCTGGCTTCTGTGGGCTGTGGTCTCCCCCACCCCAAACTCAGCCAGGGAAGAACCTTAGCATGACTGCTGGGTTTGGCTCACATTCTCTTCTTTGTTTACTTGTTTGTTTCTCCCCAGGGCTGAGGTTGATGAAAGAATGGGTTTTCCCTTTATCTAATCTCAGTAGTTTGACTTTCAGTCCAAAATTCTTCGAGGAGGTTTTTGTGGTTGTAGCTTCTTCAAAACTTTATATCAATGTTTGAGGCATGAACTATTTTCTGTCTGACATCCCCCATAGGGACACCTGTTGGATAAAAAAGGGTCTTTGTACGCTGAATACTTCTATTTGGGATTAGAGTTTGTGTGTGTGTTGCTTTTTTTTTTTGCATTCAGATACTATCACTGGCCTTAAGCTGTCACAGCTTTATATTAATAAAGAGTGTTTTTCCCTAAACTGATAGTGTGAGTCCTTTATGGGCGCTAGCAGTCACCGGCAGGAGGGAACATACACAGAGGAGAAACCCTGCTGAGGGGTCATAGAGTGAGAATACCCTCTGAGGAGTCTCCCTTATGCTGTGGGGTGTGTGTCCCTAAACAAGTCAGTTGAACCACCCTCCAATCTAGCAGGACTGTTCAGTGAAAGGTCCCCATAATGGGACACTGACAGACTGGTCGGGCACAAGGGACTCAGCTTTCCTGTGGCACTGACAGACAAACTAAGGGCTGCTGAAATCTCCCCTTCTCACAAGTCCCTGATTCTTCATTGCATCTGAGTGCTAGGCTGGCTTTGGGAAATTTCCTTCACCCCATTTATATTCCTGGCAGATTCATCAGACCTGCCTGAATGTACCCTGTGCTCAATACAAATGGGATTCTATGATTTCAGGGGTTTTTCTTTACAGTATTGCATGTCCATATTCCATTGTGAAAGCTCTTGGTCTCCCAATTAATTATTTGCAGCTACACCCATCTCCATTTTACCCAGCTCAAGGCCAGTTTCTACAGCCACAATTTAGGTGCCGAATATCTCCCATCCTAGATTTCCATTGCTTTTAAAGTTCTCAGATGCCGAGTTACCTTTGAGACAGAAAAGGGTTCAATATAGAATTTCATTCACTACAGCTGTATGCCTGTTTTTTTTTGTTTGGTTTTGTTCATTTGGTTTAGATTCGGGGATTTTTAAATCTATATGATGTTTGGAGAGGGTTTTTGTATAAAATCCTCTGATACAGCTGCAGGATGACCAGCACATTAAATCCAGGAATTTGGAGGCTGCAGACACACATACCAGCTCTTGATCAGGGAAATATAACACACATGGTGCTGACATTTAATTGCTGCACATGTTGGTGGAATTGTGAGGAGCCAAAAAAACCCAAGTCAACAATCCAAACCCACAAATCCCCAGATGCAATAGGAAAGCACCTGCCAAATGCAAACTTAAAGGAGATTTTGATCTGTTTTACACCTTCACAGAATTTCATTAATTGATAAAAGCATACCTACCATCCCTTCTGATATAATTTAATACAATAATAAAATAATACAATTAATAAAATGTCATGTAGAATGGATATTTTGCTATAGAAAGTACAGTTAGTAAAAGAAGCACATGCTGATCTAATGGATAAATATGTAAAAAATAAGTCCTTGTGTAGAAACCACAACTTCCACTCATATCTTACTTTTCATGGCACAGGTAAGTTTCTGATCCTTTTTTAAAAAAAAATTATTTTATGTTTTCCTTCCTTACAGTAAGTTAAGAAAATTTTTATGCCTTATAAAAAAGATTTTTAAAAAAGCACCCTAGTTTTGAAATGCAGAATTGTTATCAGGATTATTATTATTATTATTATCAGGAATAGGGAAAGTCAGAGGCTCCAGTAGTTGAAAGATCAATATGTAAGTTCAAAAGTCATATTGTGTGGGGTGGTGTGTTGGGTTTCAGTCTTTGATTGTTTTTTTTTATTTTTTGAGAGGGTTGGAGATTTTTCTTCCTCTAATGACCCCCATAGATTTAAATTTTGAAAGAGGTTTACGATAATATTGCCTATAATTATACTATTATCTGGTAGTTTTAAAGGAATCTGAACCGTTGTCTAAATGAACTTTCTTTTTTTTTTTTTTTTCAGGTTCTTTATCACACCTCCTCAGGGGTGATAAAGTAATTAAAGTAGTTACTCCCGAGGGCTTTTTGCCCCCACAGTTTTTTCCTCAAAGAAACCATGCTGAATATCGATTAACACCACAAGCAGAATAATTACCAAAAAATAATTTGTAAAGTCATGAAGAATATTACATGCAGTGAGACATTTAAATAGGTTAAACTCAAAAAAGCCCTCCTAGAAAAGCAAAGACAATGGCCATCCTATCCTCCTTGATGTTACTAGGGGAGTTTGGCATGTTTCAGCCGGTAAAGCAGAGGCTGAAGGAGTATGTGATTGCATTCTCCAAATACAGAGCAAAAACCCAAAGTCACCGGTGGGAATAAAGAGGTAAAGTTAAGGCACTGCTGGTGCAAGGACAAATGTCAGTACAATTACTCTCAGTACAGGAGACCAGAAATTGGAGTGAGAATGTCTACTGTGTGAACACGATTCAAACTCAAATTCATCAAGACATGGTTTAATATTAATCATTGATTACGTGACACAGACGCTTTGACAACAAAGATGTCAAACTCCTGACTCAGTCATTCCAAACCTATATTTCTACGAAGCAAGAGAAAGCAAAACAATTTCGAGGAAAAAAGAGAGAATAAAAAAAAAAAAACATTATGAGAGAGCATTATCACTAGGAAGAATAAATCCTGCACTAATGTAGTGTTTTGGATGGTTTTAAAGAAATAAATCCACTTGGAATATTTACTTGAACTCCTAGTGTTCTAAACACACTCCTTCTTGGTATGCTGACTGTCCAACTCCAATCTAAAAATTTTATTCCCCCTTTGACTTTAAAGAGGCCACTGGTGTGAAACTGCAATTTACATGTTAATAGAGGTCTGCTTCAAGCAATGTGTTACCTTGAACAACCAGTCAAGTTAACGACTATATTTCAAAATATTCCAACAAAAATTTAATGAAAAAGATATTAATGCCTTCAGAGGCAAAAAAAAAGGTTCCATGAAAGTGAAAGCAGAATAAAAAAAACACCTCTATATACAGTGTTCTTGTATATTCTTTGTATTAAGCTCAACAAAACCAGATGGAGAACAGTGGAAGAAAAAGAAGAAAACAGCAACCAAGTATCAGTCTATATAAGCAATTTGTCAGAGGGAATGCTAATCATTCTTTCCCCCTTATTGCCTTTTTAGGAAATACAACTTTAACAGATGCAATAGTTAAAACATTTTTAAGCTACTGAGAGATTTTGATGCTGGTGATTATTCAAGGCTGTTAGCTGAGTTCTGATTATATGCCCCTCTATGGAGGGCTGAGTGACCAACCTAACTGTTACAGCTAAATAAATTAATTATTGGAGTCTTTAAAGTTTTCTGAAAAACTTCTCTCTTCTTCAAAAGTTATTGCAACATCCAAATTGCTCCATTGAATTAAAAATATTTGTTGCCTTATCAAACAAAATCGGTTGGCATTTCAAAACTGAGCCTGTACCCATTCAGCTGCTTCCCACCTGTAAGTAGCCAAATGTATATTTGCTTAAGCTGATTGGATGTGGACAGCTTTGTGGGTATAACTATACAACAGTGTTTACAAGGAGCAATTTGACAGAACATCCCATCAGGGAGACATTAAGTCTGTAGTTATTTTCTTGCAGACATGTGATAGTAAGGTCAGGAATTCAGAAGTGATGGTTCATGCAGACTGGAAAACTGGGTGGATTTCTGTCACAAGGCCCTCACTCTGTAGATGGCTGTACCCACTGGAATGCATACCAAGGTGTTGCCAGTGGGGGCTGCAGAGGGGCCCCTGTTCGGATGGAACGTCAGAAACAAATTTTCATGGAATAAACACAGCCATCCACTCTCCAACCCCACCTGCGCCATGTCTGGAGGGATGAAGGAGTGCTGGGAAAGATGCAAGAGGAGAAGGTGTTTTGATTTGTCTTTGTTTCTCATTATTCAAAGCTAATTTTAATTAATATTCCCAAAGTAGAGGTTGTGCCAGTGATGTTATTGATATGTGATCTCTCCATTTTTATCTCAGTCCATAAGCTTTTCCTTCTAAGCTTCTTTCCCATCCTTTTGAGGGGAAGGAGTCAGGACATCTGTGCAGCTCTCAAGCCTCCACAATGACTAACTGTAACTCACAGCATAACTGTGAGTCTGTTCTAGATTTGTGATTCTTTTTATTAATCATGTAATCTTTTTACTAATCACTAAACCTAATTTTCGTGGAGTCTTCATATAACTCGGGACCAAAACACAAAAAAATTACATTTTATCTTACAAGTGTTGGTCCAGTGAGAGAAAAATCACAACCTTTTTATTGTTTGCTGCACAAAACTGTCATAAGCTGAATTGCTACACAACTTTGTCAATGTTTTTATCACTTTTTTATTCATATCTGAATGAGTGGAGGATAATTTTAAGTATCTTCCTTTCTCTATCTCAATACCACTTCCAAAAATCTCTGTGAGCGTTTCAGACGTGATAAATATCTTGTATACACACAGAGAGTAGGAGACATCACACTTGCATCAGATCAGAGAGACTAAAAGTGTCAAGAGCACAGCAATGAATAACTCTACGAACCCAGTTAGCTGGGTCACCAGCTTGTCAAGCTCAGACAGATGTGGCTCATAAGTAGCCACCATCTAAAGGCAGACCAGAGATGCATAAATATGAAACAAATTAACTCTATCCAAGGAAAAACAAACACATAACACAAATAAAATATCTTTGAAAATAAAAGTACAGATATCTTAATATTTCTTCCAGGTTTAACCAAACTGAACATTATAATATATTTATCACATTGGAAAAATAGATTGATGCTTTAGTCTGCATAGTACAGTCTAACATCACTACACCATTTTATGTTGCTTTTTTTGTCTCTACAGTATTCATCTCTGCTCCAAAAAAGGAGAAAAATTGTTTGGGTTCAACTTAGAAACCCTTTCTTTTCCCCACGATGGAGGATGATGAGGGGAGAGGAGGAAAGATTATTTCAATCGGAAGGGATGTATGATGATCACCTGTTCCAACTGCCTGATCACTTCAGGGGTGGCCAAAAATTCAAGGATGTTATAAAAGGGCATTGGCCAAATGCCTCTTGAACACAGACAGGTCTGGGTCATGGACCACCTCTCCAGGCAGTCTGTTCCAGGGTTTGACCTCTGTCTCGGTAAATAAATGCTTCCTCATGTCCAGACTGATGTTCCCTGGGCACAGCTTTGAACCACTATTGGCAGATCTGTTTTATCAGTGCCCAGACAGCTTTCACATTTCAATGCAGGTTGTGTCCAGAAAAGGACTTTTTATACAATATCCCTGATTGTTTCAAGCACAACAGTTATGTAGCCCAAGAGAGAAAATAAAACTCATTACTTCATCCCAAATAGCATGCAGGATCTGAAACAAAATAATTCAGTTAAATTGTTCTGTAATACCAAACACAGTGTATTATAATTCGATATCCCCACAGAATCAAACTAAAGCCTCTGTGACTGCACTTCACCTTTAAGATAGAATTGTGAAAACGTTAAAAAGCAGATAAGAGGCATAACTAAAATTTAATCCTTTTAGGCACAAGGAGAACACTACAGAGCACCCCACTGTTAGTGAGGCATCAGTGAGGCACGTTACTTATTGAGACAAAATAAGTAATTGATTTGATTAAGTAGAAGAGTAAGGGAAAGTATTAGAAAGAAGCAGCGTATTCCAGAAATGGGAAGTTACACTTAGATAAAAAAAATAGAATCAAATTCTGGGAGGATAAAAAAAAATTCTAAATAAACACTGTTTTCAAATCTACCTGGAGGAAAAATATTGCAGCTTGCACATGTAATCAGTTGATGACCAGTATGAAATGAGCCTTCAAAGAGGGAGGACTGCTGAAGAAATGTAGTGATTTTTTAAAATTTGTATTCACTGAGGAGAAAAATCCAGAGACCCATGCTGGAACTGCTAGAGGGAGGGTCAGCAGGCCTGCCTGAAGCTACAATGAGTATGAATTAGGTTTTAAAATGAAGTTTTATTTGAAGGATCTTTAACATTGTACTTAGCACCACTTTTTGTGTTAAGTGACAAAGGTTGCACAACAAAAAAAAGGGACTAGGAACAAAGGTTCCAGGTACTATCCAGGTAACTCATGGTAAATAAACCTATGAAAAATAAAAAGGTATCAAAGAAAACCTTGAAAAAAAAAGAAGTTGGGTTGTTGGAAAAAAACTACTTGCTAGCCTCTTGAATTTCTTTACAAGGTTAAAAACCTTGTAGACTTAGTTTTCAAGAGGCTTCTCCTACAAAAATGTAAAAGCTTTAAAGAAACCAAGTAATCATGGACTGAGAGAAATGTTGTGATATAGCTAAATAGCTGCTTTAGAGAAAATGGGAAACTGATAATAGTGTATACTCATTTATCAAAATAAAGAAAACATGTAGAAGGGTTAATAAAAAGGAAAGATTTCTTATCATATCAAGTTACTGATAATGATGAAGACAACATAAAGAAAGAAACTCAAAAAGGAAATTTTAATCCTAAATGCTAGTAGAACGAATAATAAAATTTGTCATAGACATACACATAAATAAAAGGTTCATAAATAATAATTCCTAAGCTACATAATTCATGAAAGATGTAACAGCATCTTGAGGCTGTGATAGTTCTATGAAAACTTGATCTCAAAACTCATTAGCCGACAAAACTAAATCAACTGTTGAAAGCTACTAAGAAACAACAAAAACATTAAACTACCACTTAAGTCCATGGTTCACTTTTCTTCGAAGCACTGACTTCCCTGGCTTAAGATGGATTAATAAATTGGGGAAAAAAATTGATTGTTTAGGAATGCCCAATCAGAAAACTAAGCTTAGTATGGTATGAGAGATCTCTAAAATTCAGGAGCACAGATTATTTGTCATGTCTTCCAACACAAGCACTAGGAGCCTACTAGTGAAAGGATGAAAGTAGGGGGAACAAGGCTGAAAACAGCAAGATGAGACAGCTTTTCACACAGAAAGAGACGTGTGTAAACCCCTGCCGAGGGTAGTGTAGAACCTGACAGTTCACACGGGTTTGATGGAAGATTGGACAAGCTTTGGAAGTTTTTAAGTAGAAAAAGCACAGCAGGTTCAAAAAACCTCCAAAGCTAAAACGGTGGCCAGCAGAACTTGCTGGGTGAAGGATCATTTCTCAGTATTGATCTACTTTCTCTCTTCCTTACACACCTGCATGCAGCTGCTGCAGAAGGCAGGTTTCTGTATGACACCGACCCTGCCTTGCCCTTAGCCAGGGCTGTTGTTCCCAAGAGTGACTGTGAAGGAGTTGGGCCTCTGCAACCACTTGTACTAACCAGGATAGGGATGGCTCCCCGACACTTCTTGTTGCACTTTTGCAGTGTGAGGTTAAATCACTCAAACAGGATTTGATTAAGGTAATTATTAAATTATATAGGTGAGGAGAAAGAGGATGAGAGCAAGGAGTGTTCTTGCACTCTCACCTCAGCCTCTCAGAAGGGCCATGATTCTTTAACAATTTCACAGTTACTGCTGGGAAGGAAAGGGAAGATGATAATAATCCTTAGTGTTTGTTAAATATACTCCTGGTATTGTCTTATGTTAGCAACTATTTTATATGCCTGGTCACCTCAGGGACCAATTAGACAAAAACCTCTAGAGCAAAATCCCAGTTCAACTTTTCCTCTCGTTATGGCATTCCCAGAATTTCAACATGGACCAGCTGTACTTGGTGCCTTTGAAGCCCTGTGGAAAAATAAGGAAATGTATTAAATAATATATTATAGACAGAACTTCTGAGTCTCCTCTGTGCTAGAAGGCAGGAAAGAGCCAAATAAAAAGAAGAAAGACAATCCCACAATACTTTGTCCTCAACTTTATACATTTGCTGTAGGAAATCTTATTTTCCCTTGCAACTATTCTCTTGCATGAAGGTCCTTCTGCCATATGTTAGCCCAAGTATAAGGAAAAAACTAATTTTTTCCTAAAAATTTCTCTTGACACAACCTTAATCCATTAATTAGAATGCTTTTGAAAAGGGAAAATTTTGGACTGAATGATTAGCATATTATATCAAAGCTTCTATATAGTTTTAGTTTACTTTAGACTTAATTTAAAAAGGAAACAATGGAAAAAAATCTTCTGGACATATTTTGATTATATTTAATATGCTTATGTAGACTGCACATTCCTAAAGAAAATAGAATACACTCAAATAGCTTTTGGGGAATTATAATGCATAATTGTTTCTAATTTTGTCTTCATATCACTAACAAGAAATAATTTATTGATACCAAGAGAAAATATTTACTGCTCAAAGGCTTTTAGGAAAGCGAATCAGCCAGGTTTACTAGATTAACATGTTAACTTAAATTGTCACATACACATTTTCATGCAAGGCAACACTCCTTAGCTGCTTTACTGAATACAACTGACATTCTTAAATAGATACATGCAGATCCTGATTGCAGATACAAACTCCATTCATGTTGCTATGGCTGCCATTGCTGGAGCAATTTGTACAGTTTATTTTCAGCCACTTCTTCCCCAAAAATTCCTCAACATAGAAGCAAACTTAAATGCTTTTGCACTAATGTTCTTTGCAACTAACACTGCCTGATAAGAGAACTTTAAAACCTTTCTTCTCTTGCGGCTGGACATGCCTATGTGCTGAGTCCCAGGGTACTCTTCCTTCCTCCAGATTAGCTGTTGGACATCAGCTTTCTGATGGAAATTAACCAATCCAGGAAACCTGGAGTTCAGTAAATTTTCGATGGGAAAGGGAATTGTGATTGTTTTAGTTATTGTTGAAAGAAACACTTAACAGTTTTTAAAATGTTACCCCTAATGGACTCAAACAATTAAATATTTGTTGGGAAATAGATAAATTATATAATTTCAGTGTATATTAAACATTAATGCTTTGAGTTTTTTTAATCTTAATGCCTCTTACAATTAATTTAAAAGATTTTGTATAAGATTTTAAAACAGCTTAAAATATGATTGATTTTATTTTTCTCTACTTTCCCATTAGTAGAGTTATTGACACATATGGCTACTGAATTTATCCTTATTTCTTGCTGTCTTATAAAGAATCTCTGCCATTATCAACATATTTTGTGCTTTGACAGGTGTATGTTGCTAAAATGTTAATCATTATACACTTTTAAAAGGCATACACAGAGGATTTCCTCACTTGCTTTTCTCTATCCCACTTTTCCTCTCTTCATGCTAATAGAAAGTGCTGAGTGGCAGACACTGGGCCAAACAAGACCATATATCTCCAGTCCATTAGGACACACTACTACTTGGCCTACTTATCTATGATACTCGTAGTCTGTGCCTGGAAGATTCTCCCAGCTATGCCATTTTTAAAAAAAATTCTTTTGTTTTAAGCATAATTTTTATTGGCATAGTCAGCATCTGAACAATGGAAAAAAATAAATAGGTAGAATAACCTGTGACATCCAAAAAATTATATTGGAATAGTTTTAATTAATATTTTTAAATGATTTTATTAAGGTGATTGAAAAAATTAAGTTTTGATCTCTGCCAAAACTAAGAGAAAGCAATAATAAGAATTATGGCATTTTTTCTATCTTCAAATTTACCCAAAGGATTATATGAATTTCATACTACTCACATATTCATCTTCAAGAGGTCAGCTATGTTCAGAGATAGTCACAGGTTTTGAAGTGTTTAAGTATTAAGTGTAGCTGAGGCTGAATTTCAAGTCTATATTTAAAACTGAAATAGAAAAAAAAAACAAAGGAAAAAGTCATTCAATGTTTTCTTGAACACATTTTGCACAATCGAAGTTCTAATAGCCTGAGTCTGCTGAGAAAATGGGCATTTCCATAGAAACACTGAAGGAACGAAACAACCGCATAATTTGAGGCAAATTAGGGGAAAACATCCTGGGATGAACATCTCCTCTAATAGAAGGCAGGTTTCAGCAGCCCCCTCCCCACCAGGTTCAGAGAAAAATTTCTTGGAGGAAAGTGAAAAAAAGCTGTTTACTTAACAAGCAAAGTGCATGCAAGCATGAGAGAATGAATAATGATAAATAATAAAACCTCTCGCCGTGGAGAAGACCTGGTGGATTCCGAGTCCTTTCTGTAGGTGTGGCTCTGCTCTCTCCAGAGCTGGAGTGCAGCATGGGCCCCTCCAGGCTGCGGTGTGGGGCCTCCCGGTGATGGTGTTCCGGACTGGAGCAGAGCTGAACAGTTCCAGGAGAAGAGAAAGAAGAAGACACCACAGTCCCAGGAAAAAAAGTTCTTGCCTCAGCTAGCAGGCTAGCTAAAAAGCAAAGAATTTTAACTCTCTGTCTCTCCCCTGAGAATCAGAGCCAAAAGCTGGGGAAAAGCAGGAAGATGCTTCCTCAGCTCTGGAGCAGTGAGAGCACAGGGGAGTGTGTGTGTCCTCGAGCACAAACAGGGCTGAAGAATTTGCTTGGCTTGCCCCACTTTATCTCGGACCCAGCTTAAAGGCACAGAAAGGGGCAGGATTCATGTCTGGCATAGAGCAGGCGATGGGGGATACAGCATCATAAAGTCATCCCAAGACAGACCCCCTAGCAGGGCAAGTGTAGCAAGGACGTGTTGGCAGTGAATCTTGAGTGTCGGCCCTAACTGTTGCCAACTTTTCTACAACAGGTTTCTAAACTGCAGGAGTAATGCCTGCTACTTCTCTATGTTAAAATTACTGTACCCAATGAGAGATTAAAAGGGGTTTTAAAGAAAGAACACTGCATGGTCTTTATCTATTAACCTTTCAAAGAGAAGTAATCATAGTAAAGACCCATAATCGAACTCAAAGGGTCAGTACCTCTGCTAAGTGTAAATACAAGAAAGTGCCCCTGGCTTCTATTTAATTTGAGCATTTTAAAACAGCCGAACACCCACACAGCTTTTTCTTTTCCTTAAATTCTCTTTTCTTTCCATTTTTACTACCACTAATACAGCAGCTCCTCTTGGCACTACTCTACTTTGTGAAGAGAGTAGCACTATTATACATGCCTCTTCCTAGCACTTTAGAACTGGCTCAGGAATATCTTTCTTTCATCTGAAATATGTCACATGAAGACTTTTTCTATTAAATTAAGAAAGAGTACATCTTGCAAGAGAAGTTTAGTTCAGGATTTGAATCCAATTTGAGTAGACATTGATTGTCTAAAGACAAACAATTATGTTGAATTATATAAAGAAATCAAAAAAATTACTATGTCATTTTAACAAAATAAAAAAACCTCTCTTTTTTTTACTAGTAAAATAGAAAAAAAATCAAAAAACCCAAAACAAAAATCAAAGATTTGAAGATACTTATTGCACTGCAACTATTTTCAGTTTATCTGTTCTAACTATCAATGTTTTATTCTCAATAAGTCAAAACTAGGGAGAAAAAGGTATTTAATAATAATAATAATAACAGCAACAACAAGAATAACAATAATAACAATACCAGTGTCTAGTTTTCTAACTCTTGGTCTTGCTTTCTACACTTTGAGAGGTATATATCCTCTTAGCTATGTGAAAGAAAGGTAACAAGCAAAAGGATTTCTGGATCCTTTCCGGGTTGACAGAAAGAGGTATTTACCACAACTCCACAACTTTCTATTACTTCTTTGTTCTTTGTTTTTCATCTTAGTCAGAATTTTAAGCAAACTGGGATGTGATTCTTGCATTCAGTTGTGCTACATAATTTGTTGTCAGGCTGCAGCTTAGCAGGGGCCCTGAGAAAACTTCTTCAATATGAAGTTATCTTCCATGGCAATGATGTTAACATTTTGCTTGGGTTACGTCTCCAAATGTTCTTAGTCACTTTGTATTTGTTTCTCTGAAGGAGTTTAAAACTTAGAATATGTTGGGAGAAGTCACTGACTGAATGTACAGCTGTCCCAGGGCAATAACTTGTGAAGCAAAGCAGTAAAGTGGCAAACAGCTTTGTTATTGTTCTGGTAACATATTTAATCTGCATGATGTGGTAGAATTTGGTTACCATCAAAAGTGAGTCCATTTCCCCTTGAAGATACACCAGGAATTCCTGAGATTTGCAACTTCTCACTAAGCCTGCTATCTGTGTTTCTTCCCTCTACGATGATGGTACATCAATCCTTTTCCCAAGGATATCTATTAATCAAAAAAGAAGCAGGCCAGTGCCCAGAATGGACAGTCTCTCTCTGTTTGCTATTTCCAATAAAATTGATGATACACCTTGCACAGCAAGATACTTTTTTTTTTTTAAATGACGGTAATATAAAATGATGCACTGAACCAAAACTCTGGCCATTATCTCTTTAGATGTAAGTATTGATACACCTGTAGTCTTAATCTTCTTTATGTGACTGTTATGTAAACAGAACCCCATGATAAAGACTTGTCCAAGGAACTAAACAGGGTGTTCAAACCAAAACGATGACTGGAATGTATTTACTGGCTGAAAATGTAAGGCTTCTAGGTCTTACTGAGTCCTCATTAAATGACACTATGCAAAAAGAGAAGCAGCATGACAAGAAGAGACAAAGTATATAGTGAACAGATGAGAAAGATGACAGAAAGAAAGACATACACGTAGTCTCTTAAACAGAATACAATTATGAATTTTCCAGTAAGAAGAATGGAGGAGACAAACTAATATTGCGCCTGTACAGCTGATTAAGCTAATTATCTGGTATAAACACATATATATATGTGTGTGTGTGTGTGTGTGTGTGTGTGTGTGTAACCTTTTAAATGCTGCTGTCACTGGATTTTTGTTTCATGGATAATAGAGGTAAGAACCAACTCCATAGTTAAGCCAGATCCTGTTAACCAACCAAGAAACTTCCTGGTGTTTATTGGGAGATGGGTGAACTTGTAAATGACTAGTGACCACGTATGTACTTAGTTCAGAAGATTTGTTATCTGATAGTTAGAGACATATGAAACAGAGAACAGTACAAAACATTATTTAGGAGGTTGGAGTGGCTGACTTACGGAAAAAGAGTAAGGGAACTAAGCATATATTTATGTTAAAAGTTAAAAAACCTTCAAATAAACATTCAGCAAGAAGTCTAAGATGAAAATACTGAGAAGGAAGGAAGTCATTCAGAAACCCACAAGAATTATTAGGAATAATAAAAAAATGTAAGAACTCACAGACTTTTAAAAAGAGAATTCAATAAATATCAAAACTGACCAACAGCAACAGTTATTAAACCACTGAATAATTTCCTCAAGGAACTCAGAGAAAAGCCATTCACTTGTTATTAAAGAAAAAATGTGATACATGGTATTTGACACGGCAAAATTTGGCACTGGAAAAATTAGACTAGCTTTACTAGGGTAATTTTTCATCTTTAGTACTGATATAGAACTAATTCTATCTATACTTCTGTTGTGTTCCAAACATCTTTTTCAAAAGCAGGAAGTTGTGGCGGTGGTACAAGCAGCTGAAGCTGAAACAGACTGTCAAGGAAGCAGTACCACCGCCCAATGGTGGGTTAGGGCATAGACCCTATCCCCCATCTTTCAACAGGATGTCAATTATAAGTTCCCCCCTTCTCATTTTATTATAATCAGGTTATACATATTCAGTTCTTGTATTATATATGTATAAGTTCTCGAAGGTTCTGTGTTACTCGATGCCCCATTGGTCCCAGTTCCTGTCAATTTGTTGTACCCTCCCCTTGTTATAGTCCACTGGTTGTTGTACCCACTGTTCCTCCCCTGTTCTCCCCAGTTATTGGTTCTCTGTGTTATCTCCGCCCACAATCCTGTCTGTTTAAAAACCCTTGTCACTAGCCTTGGGGGGCTTTTTGCCTTTGCCTCCTTTCAGTGTGCGTCCCTGCTCACCTCTCTCCTTCCAATAAACGCCACTGGAATGGCAAGCAAAGCCTCTCCCTTGCCTCTTTGTCTTGGTGCTGCGGCTGCTCTCTGCCTGCCAGGCGAGCTATTTGCATTGAGGCTGGTAGCTCAGACTGGGCTCGGACACAGAGGCACAGATCCTGCTGGAGTGCCGGCCAGTCACAGGCGCCGCCTTCCCTGCCACCTGGCCAGTGCCTGCGTCAGGAAGAATACAGAAAATTAATTTAAATGAGATCTGCGCTGTGAGATTCAGCTAAGAGTTCGAAATAGTTTCAACTATTGCAACACTTTTGGCTTTCCCTCACTTTTTCTAGACTGTAAAGCACTGTAAAATTTCACCTCTGAGTTTTTTTTATTGTTTTATTGGAAGTGGATATTCCTCGACCTTTCTCTGAAGCATTATATTTTACAGCAGCTAGAAATCAAATGCTTTTGTGCAGTAATGCCACTGAACTCATTCAGCTGTTTGTTTAGAGGGCTTTGCTCACCTTCTGGAGATAAATGAATTTGCCAGTAGGACAGGGCCAGGAGGGAATTTTCCTTTCATTGAGGAGGGATGCAATTGCTCTTTTGTTCTGCTTCTTTGTTTTGTCTCTTTTTCTTAGTTGCACTTCTGTAAACTGTACATTTCCTAAGCAACACAGAGGAACTTAAGTTTCCTTTTGGGTCCTGGCAAAGAATAGCTCTTCCTCGATTGTTCCTGCTTTTAGCTAGTGGCACACTGAGGTTGTGTTTTTTGTTGTGTGAGGTGTTTTAAATGGGGTACTAAATGGTTTTCTGTAGTGCCCAGGGTGACTCTTCTGAGCTCATGCTTCGGCTTCCTTTAGGTCTTCTGGGAAAAGCAGAGGGCCACAGCCATGATTGTCTCCCGTTTTTCATTCCTGTCTCCTTAAAATACAGCCAATGAATTACAGAAGCACTGTAAAGTGCCTGTAGTTAGCAAAGCTACCCAAGCAGATTGTTTTCGATTTCTGCTCATTCTGACAGTTCATTTCT
Organism: Oreocharis arfaki; assembly: GCA_013398015.1. Lineage (NCBI taxonomy): Eukaryota > Metazoa > Chordata > Aves > Passeriformes > Paramythiidae > Oreocharis > Oreocharis arfaki. The sequence goes on from VZRR01002566.1 coordinate 39,928, forward strand.
CCCAGAAGAATGAAATGCCTGGGAAGCGAAAAGTTATGTATGCAAGGCAGCCAAGGGATGTGTACATAATATCCTGGATTGTTTTAGACTTTAGCTTACTTGGAGTTAGCACTGATTTGGTGTATAGCTCAAATGGATGAAACATTTGCATCTCAATTCTGACGTGGGTAAGCATGCATATATATTTTCTAAAATGCTATTTCTTTTCCCATGGCAATGCCCAGAAAAAGAAGATCTGGATGCAGAACCGCAAGATTTTAAAGAATAAAGCAGCATATCCAGTGATTTGGCAGAATGCAGACATTAGCAAGGTCGACTCAAAATGGGATTCCGTATTAGGGAACAGTCTGAACAAGAGAATTGTACTAATTGTACTGAAATGTGTCCCCAGGGTCACAGCAGTACATTGTCTGTGCATATGGCTTCTGCTATGTACGTACATACGTACATACATACTTATATATACATATCTACACACACACATATATATCTCCCAAAGAGTAGGTGCTTGCTAAAACAGTACAAACTCTTAAAAGTACTTGTATCAACAGCTCACAATAAAGAAACAAAGGACAGAACACTAAGTAAGGACCACTGTGATAAATGTTCAGGACCACGAATCAGAGAAAAGAGTACTGGTTTATGTTGATTTATGTTTGCCTCCAAGGGTGGTTAGATTTAATCCTGTAATCTGCATACTCGACTAAGAAATTTTTAAAACTGGAAAGATGCAAAATTTAGCATTTAAATTACATGTGGGAGATCAACGTCGGAATCTGCTACATTAGTCAGAAATATAACATCTTGAATAGAGGGAGGGAGGACTTGCATCCCAGATGGGTTGAAGATTCTAGTGTCTGATCAATTCTTTTTTTGATAGTATAACAGGCTATAATCAAGACAAAAGCAACAAACCCTTTCAGGGTCAGAGAAACTGCTGGTGCTTACTAGTTTTAACACTTCATGGATGCACTACTGGAGAATAAATTTCACTTCACATTGGATTTCTTTTTTCATGTATCACAGCTCCTTCCTCCACTCATATTTTACATTACATTTTTCATGTAATTGTAGGAAGATAACTTGATGTACCATTCTTTGACATATCTCACTGAGCTGTGCACATTAAAAACCTCTTCAGCTTAGTGGAGAGCAAAGAGGAAAAAGAGAGTAAGTCACGTGCTAAGGTCTTTGCTCTTGTATTGAAATAGAATGGATTTGAGTTATATGTAATACTTGAGCATATGTCATTAGTTTATTTGGCTGCGGATCTCCTTTGTGCATTGCTGTTTCTCATACAGAACATTTTGTCACGTACGTATTTGTCCTTTGAAGAGAAAGAGTTCTTTTTATTTGAAAATTCTTACCAACATGTATTTTCTCCTCCTCCTCACATCTGTTGTGGAAAGAAAGAAAACAAAAGCTCATCTCTTTGGAAAATATGTGTGAAATGTAGACAAAAATCTCATCAGTGAAATACAAAGAAGACATTATGAAATGATGCCAATGACCTGTCAGATGTTATGTTCAATGGCACTTAGGCTACCAGGAGTTCCATTTTAGCAAAAGATGTGGGATCTGTGTAGGGTGTGATGGGAATTGGGATTTGTGAAAGGCTAGGTGTGTACGGGTGGGAAGGCCTGAAGCAAGAGGAAGGTAGTTTGTCTCCGTTCGTGAATGTCCATGTATCTGCACCCAGGGCTTGTCCTGGAGTGAAACACTGTTGTCACATTACCAGTGAGCTCATATAAGGTGGTGCTGGTGCCAAACTCTGCACCTGGGATGGGGCAGTCCTGGTTGTGTGTACAGACTGGAGAATGAGATGCTGGAAAGATGGGCTGCAGAAAGAGACCTGGGGTTCCTGGTCCGTGGCCAGTTGAACATGAGTCAGCAGTGCCCTGGCAGCCAGGAGGAACATCCGTGTCCTGGGAGGCATCAGGCACAGCATCGCCAGCTGGGCAAGGGAGGGGATTGTCCTGCTCTGTTCTGCACTGGAGCAGCCTCACCTCAAGTTCTGGGGGCGGTTTTGGGCACCACAATATTAAAAAAAAGATACTAAAGTATTAGAGAGTGTCCAAAGGAGGGCAGCGCTGATGGTGAAGGGCTTTGAGGGGAAGCTGTATGAGGAGCAGCTGAGGGCACTTGGTCTGTTCAGCCTGGAGGAGTCTGAGGGGAGACCTCATTGCAGTTACAGCTTCCTCGTGAGGGGAAGAGGAGGTGCAGAGGATCTCTTCTCTGGGGTGACCAGTGACAGGACCCAAGGGAATGGCCTGAAGATGCTCTAGGAGAGGTTTTGGTTGGATACTAGGAAAAGGTTCTTCACCCTGAGGGTGGCTGGGCACTGGAACAAGCTCACAGGGTAGTGGTCCCAGCACCAAACCTGACAGAGATCAAGAAGCTCTTGGGCACATGATGTCACTTCTGGGAATGGTGAGTTGCAGGGCCAGGAGTTGGAGTTGATGATGCCCATGGGTCCCTTCCAATTCAGGATATTCCGTGATTCTGTGAAATGAATGCAGGAGCTCTTGCCTGCTGCTGAAACGGGTGCTGGATATTGGAGGTTTTAAGGATGTACAAGGAGGAGTAGAAAGTGCTTTATGCCATCTTCAGCTCTACTGCACACCAAGCCCATGTACTGAAGCTCCAGGATGTTTGCCTTGTCGTTTTAGAAGTGTCTCTGGAGGACTTCTGTGCCATTTTCAAAAGGGCAGTGAAGTGTGACCCTCAAACTCCTTGTTCCTAGGGCTTGTGTTCAAAAATGATCTGACATTGTATCTTTTCTCCTGCACATCATTGTCAAAGGGTAGATGTGTATCACATTTGTGATGCCTCACTTAGACTTGTGATAAAATGTCACATTTTTTCCTTCTTCTATAAACTTTGTGTAACTGACCCTTATTGCACTCCGTTTAAATAGAGTTATGGCACAAAGCAAAATGACTGTCTTTTAGCACAAACATTATTTTATCTTAGATTCTGCTTCTGATTTATGTACAGCAAAAGACTCAAAACAATTAACAGAAATCAGTGTTCAGTGACCAGTTTAATCAAAATATTTGAAGAAAAATTTCACTTTCCTGATGGTTTTTGACATTTTCTTTTATAGATATTTATCCATCCTTCTTTCTATGTGTATTTCTTAGCTAGTAATACACCAGCTTAGTAAAAATGTTCTGCTTTGAATTTATTTCCACCATTATGAGCAATTACCTTTTCTTTTAACTTAGCTCTTTCACATGTGAAAGAAAGTTGACACATCAATAATATATGTAACTGAATTCTGGCGTTTTCATTCTGCAGAGCTATGAAAAGGAGTTTCTAACTTTGCTTTTCCTGATCAAATTCTTAAGCCAAAATTTCATAGACAAGTAACTGCTCTGGAAACCACAGAGGTTTTGAAGAATTAGGCCGTTTAAAGTTGATTTGCACAACAAAACTTGAAAGATACATTTAAAAAGAAAAAAAGAATAAAAAGTCAAATTCTTTACATTTGCAGAAAGAGGAGTAAATCTGGAATAGAAAAAAACAAAGTGGCTTGTTATACAATATTTCTCTCTATGATTCAGCTGTAAGGACCTGTGTCCACAGACATGGTAATCTTAATCTTGTAGTCCAAGTCAGTAGAAAAGATCTTGAATTTGCATCTCCAGGTCAGCTCAGGGATGTAAAACAATTTCTATTATCTGTCCTAAATACAAACCAATACATGCACTGGTTTGAGGAGTGTAAGTTTTGTATTTGCACTCTCCCCTCTGTGACAAGGTTGCTCCAGATGCAAGCAGGTACTGCCTTTCTCCTTCAGCCTTTTTGCTTTGATTTCTACTGGTTTATCGAATTTCTCCTGGATTATACATTTCCCTCAGTCTTATCCCAGTGACATGACACAATATCACTTTATTAAAGATTTTCTTCTTGCACCTTTTTTTTCTTTTTAATTCTTAATCATGCCTCCTCTCTTCTTTTTGAACACTTTCCCTTCTGCTCCTTTTGTCATTTGTGTGTACACTTCTGAGTTTATTAATTTTCTCGTATCCTCTTGTACTGCTGACTATAGATCCCAGCTTTCAGCAAGTAAGATGGTTGAGTTATTATGATTGCATTCTGGCAGGCAGTGCATCAGGTCACACAAAAATAATTAGAGATTTTCGCTTAAACAACAACATGCCAAGAAGTCTCTAGGCATTATCAAAAGATAAATTGAAGTATAGCTTAAGATGAAAAGAAAAGAAAGCTATTTAATTTCCAAAATAGTCAAGAAATTGAAAATATTTGAAAAACAGTAATAAAGAAGAAGAAAAATTTTAATTGCTATAAAACTTGAACTTGGGCACTTGGTCTACTAATGTTACAGAACTGCCTATTAAAATTGTTTCTCTAATTGCAAAAATAAATGTACCTGTTGCTCATGTCCATTTGTTAAATCAATTAGGTCTAAATCAATTTCAGGTTCTGTTTTTAAACTTACAATATCTTTGCACGCGTAAATAATGGTAGTCTCTCTTCTACTTCTCTCTTGGCATATTTATTTTTCAGGCAAAGATTCTCATTTGATTTTCAGATACCTATCTACATAGAGAGTATTTAAGAGGGTTTTTTTTGTCTGTGTGATTTTGTTTATTGGTTTGGGTTTTTTTTAAAAAAGCTTAATTTGAAAATTCACTGCCCCCTATCACCCTGGCTCTGTTACCATTTTCTCCTCTCCTCACTGGTCTTTTCTAGTCTAGGTCTAAACCATTTCATAGCCCCTCCTCTGTAATTCCTATTTGCTCTTCCTTTTTTCCACTCTGCTACATCCTCAGTTCAGTGGAGACTTTTTACAGTTCCCCTGAACCGTAACCCTCAAGAACAGATGGATGGGGACAAACCATTGAATAATGAAACTAGACTTGCTTAGTCTGATTACTCTGTACTGTCTCTGACCTTGTCTTTTAAAATGGAGGATTCCCTCAAAATCTTACTCAGAAAAACAAACTCAATGTAAAAGGTCGTCCTGAACTGATTGCAGGATCAAGAGTCCCAGAAAATACCTGGCTGAATTTCACCTCCAAATTTCAATTTTCAAAAAAGAACATAAAAATGTTTTTTGTTCCTTTCATAAAGTTTCAGAGATACCCTCTATCAGTCACATAAGTTTCCATTTAATTATTTTTTTAATCTGGTAAATTAGAATAATAACTGTAAGTTGCTATGAAATATAACTGAAACAAGTAATTTTCTGACCTATCAGAAAATTTATCAGTAAAACAATGTAATGAAAAGCAAGTTAAAGAAGCAAGACTACAGTTTCCCTGTGGCCATTCTGTTGTATAGCTGTGCTTATTCTATTCCAGTGGAACTCAAGCTGTAATAAATCATGGCATCTCCCAATGACAGTTTCAAATGAACATGTTTATTGGGACAGACAAGTACATCACTAAGAGTGTTATTTACTTCAGGTGCTGACATACAGTACCAACTGTTGGATTTAAACACTGACTCAGTTGCTGCAACTGAAAACTATGGGAACTTTTAAAATCATACACCAATATGAGAAAAACAGGGGCATCATGGCATTACATAAGTAATGCTGATTTTTTTGCCAACAGCACAAAAGTTATGAAGTTTAAGACAAAATTCCCCAACAAAACCAGGCAAAAATTCCAGTTTAACAACAAAAACAAAACACATTCAGATTAAATACTATATTTATGTTTTTTAAGAAAGTTTAAAGAAAGTTTTACTTTGAAAAATCAGTTACTGAACTCTATAGAGTCGTGTTAAGTGTCATTAATTTCTTCATATATATAACAAAATCACCTCTGATCTCTACTTTTAACCTTTGGGTGGTATAGGTTTTGGTGTAATTAGTGCAGAAGGGAAGCACATCCAGCACTGCTGTGAGCTCTTCCTCTACCATGGACCATGGGGACCCAGCTCATACAGGGATCTGAGGAATCAACCAGAAACAAAGGGAGTTTTTGTTGCCAGGAGGATTAAAAAAAACCAACCAACCAAACAAAAAAAAAACCCCTGACCATCACAACAATAATAAATTAAAGAACAAAAAAACCCCCTACAACCCAAAAACTCATACCAGAGCATACACAGGTAATGGGAACACAATATGAAATTTACTTTGAGGTGCAATACTTCAGGAAGACAGGATACCCACTGATGTTGTGAGGGATCCAGTAAAGAGAATAGTTAGGATTTTTTTAAACAGGGATATTTAGCATGGAAAAAAAAAAAAAAAAAAAAAGAGGGTATTAGTAGCCTTGTGGGAGGAAAACACCAGCTCCACAGGAAAGAAAGGAGGTGACAGCTGCCTCATAAATACGAGGACTGTTCAGTAGCCGCATTCATGTCCCTTGTCCTTCAAGATGAGGAACTGTCGTGTTGTGCTGAGACCAAATGAAAACCAATGACCAGAACAACCAGATGAGAGAGTCTTTATGTCCTGATAATGAGAGGATTTTTGTGGTTATCCCAGCATCAGAAAAAGAAGAATGAGATGGGTAAAGGCCCCCTTCTGAGTGAGTGAATCCTATGTGACATCCAGGTCAGGAAGCATGAAGCCTAACCAGAACCAAGTCAAAGATCTTAGAGATATATTGTCCATACTAATGCTGCCTTTTGGCCAGGCTTTATTTTGTCTTCACTATAAGCTGCTTTACTAATTACTCTGGCCAGTCATTTATCTTCCTCATAGGAGACTGACGTGATGGCAGTCATCAACTAGTGAAAGTCAAGGAGAGGATTATAAAGAGTTATTATAAAGAGTATAAAGTGTTATTAGACATTCAGCTCCAGCATACAAGATTTGGCAGGGACTTACAAATACTACAGGATTAATTTGCAACTCCGTAAGTGGTTGAAACATGAAAACCTTGTTAAAATTTTAGTTTCTTTTTATACATGACATTCCATGAAGCAACACCTCTGGCAAGACATGAAGTTCCAAGCAAAGAAAACAACTCCCAAACCAAAAATCCCTACAGTGTTGTTCTATTGTGGTCAGTCAACCCTGTCTGGCTGTCAGGTGCCCACCAAAATGCTGTCTTGTGGGGAGAGGTGGGATGGAGTTGAGCTGAGGGCTGTGGGACATGCCTGCAGAAGCACATGGCAGCACAAAGGAGCACATGGCAGCACACAGAGGCTTGTCTGCCCCGGACCCTGGTGGGGAGAATGTGGCACATGGCAAAGCCCTGCGGAGAAGAGCCCGCCAGAAGCTGACAGACGGGTGAACAGCGTGTGATCACCCAATGGAAGGACATTTGGGGTGCGCATTGCTGACGTGGCAATGTGTGATAGGTCGCTTAGAGGAAATACTGTGTTTTGAAGAAGTGTATGAAACCAGCTTGTTCCTTTGAATAAACGATTCAGATTCCCTGCCAGTCTGGGTCCGTGTTTCAGTCACCGACACTGTCTCATCCATCTCCCCAGCAAGAGAAGGAGAGGAAATATGATGAACCCACCTAGTGGGCTATCGTAGGGACATGCTGATGGTTCACCCATTATGACAATCATCATCATGGACAAAACAGATTTCGTTTGGGAATATTAATTTAGCATACAATCCCTCATGATTTCTGCAATTCTTCCCAGACTGCTCCAGTGGGTCCTTTCCACAGAGTTCAGCCCCTCAGGAAGGGTCTGCTCCAGCATGGGTCCTCCATGAGGACACTGGTCCCCCACAAATCCTGCTCCAGCATGGGCTCTTCTCTAGAGGCCATAGCTCCTGCCAGGAGCCAGCTCCAGTGTAGTTCCCCGTGGCATTCCAGGCATATCCATGTAGACAAACTCCCTTGTAGTACTTCCTGGTACTCAAAACAAAATGTAAAATAATAGCTCACTTATGATGTCTTTGGTTTCGAAAACAAAACAGATGAAAATAATTTGCACGGAGGCAATTATACAGCTGTATTTGTTATTCCAGGGCAAATGGCACATCACATCAGCAGAGTAAGGACATCAACTTTCACAAATACAGAACCTAATTTGAAGGGCTTGGGTGGGTGACCAATCTATAAATGTATTTTATATACGTGAGAGCATTATTTATATCTATTAAGTTGTTCTACAGGAGATCTGGCAGATCCTGAGAGTATTAAAAGGACAGCAATCAGACTAGTGTAATTCAAAAGAAAGACAGTTAATTCAATAAACTACCCGTCTAATCAGACATGCATCCGTGTTAAGGGGAAAAAGTAGGAAAAAATTGCCAACTGACAAAAATGATGTTGCCAAAGGGTGTGTATGATGGAGTGACAGAAGAATGAACACGAAATTAATCAAAAGGCGAGCTATAAAATATGATACAAGAAGTTTCTTAAACACAATAGAAAATGAAATCAAAAGGAAGCAAAAGTCTCTTATTCAAGAGAAGAGGAGAACAAAAAGGAGATTATGCACAACAGACTAAATTCAATACTTTCTTTGATTTTTTATTATAAAAGAAAGAAAGAAAAAGGTAGTTTTGACCAGATACTTCACAAAATGAGTTTTATCACAAGGATAAGTATGTCAGGGAGAATTTGAAAGAAGTAGGGTGAAGAATATTTAGATAAATGAATTGAATATTAATTTATCTTTAAATGTTTTAAAACATCTAGCCAAAGAGATTTATAAAATTTCAGTGGTTTTTTTTTTTTTTTTTTTTTCAAGAGACCATAGAAGACAGGAGACTTGAAAAAGGGCGAAAATGTGAAAATCTGTATCAGCTATTAAGAAGTGAGTGGGAAAGAATGTAAAATAGTTACAGGTTACAGTACCTACATTTAGGAATTAGGACAGAAAGAATTAGCAATTTTTTCTTGTCAAAAGATAATAAAATGAAAAAGGCAGACAGTGTAGTTTTGTTGAAGTTCAGGTAGTGCCAAAGCAATCTTATTTTCTCGAAGATGGAACATGTACCAGGTTAAAACTGAATATGTAACTGACTTAAATAAGGTTTTTCCTACTGCCCTAAGGGACAGTCTCAAAAAAACCCCCCAAAAAACAGAATCCAAATAAAAACACAGATGAGCACTCGCTGCTTCCTAAACTACAGGTCAAGTACTTAACAATGATTCCTTCATTGTGAGAGGGCATTTCATCAATAACACACCTGGAATAAAAGGAGAACATGGCAATAGGTGTCAATGACAGAAAATGCAATGTCATTGGGAAAAAAACTCATGGTGGAATAGCAAAATGTCTTAATGGGAGAAAATTAGCCTGACTAGTTAAAGAAGAATTCGTATGAAAGGACAGACTAGAAAAGATGAAAGGAAAAATTATTCCAGATATATGGATAGTGCACACTCTACACAGATAATGGAAGAGGTCATAGATACAAACATTGTGCCGTGAAGTTGGCTAAATCTGTCAGTTTGATGCCTAATCCAATAAATTGTGAAGACTGTGGCTTTCAGATGTTTGCTCTCTATATATTTAATTGCTTAAATTTGGTGAGGTGATTCTGTAGCACAAGCTTCATGTGCAGCCTGTTAACGGAGCTGCTGCTAACATTAAATATTCTGTTCTTCATCTCCGCAATCAATTTCTTACATCTCTCTTGGTTTCATCTGGAAGCAGACTGCTTAAAAGTAAAGTGATATAAAGTGTTTCCCAGCAACTACTTCATCACTTCCAGTGACCTTCAAATTACATTTAACATTTGTCTTAGACAACATTATAAGGCTGCTCAGTGTTGTGGACAGGAAGATTCATCTGATACTGTTAACCTGATCAATAGTGAAATAAAAAGTCAACTGAGCTTACATTTTTACAACCCCAGGAGAAAGTTAAAAAACACATTAGTTGGTTTAACAAAATCATAGCAGACAGAGAATCAGTATCCAAGGTTATAAATGATAGTAGCTCTGTAAGCCCTGTACATCATATATAGTCATAAAGTACTCACAGTGAATTAGTTTAAGGACAATCTCACTTTTGTTTCTTTTACTTCAATTTTTCCTGCACTTTTTTCCCTAGAAAGAAAAAGAAAAAAGAGGCTGTGGTGTTCGAAAGCACACAAATTATACTGAATTTCAGATAAAGAAAAGGTGCCAAGTGGTGGAGAGATTGATTTTATGAGCTTTAATTATCCAAACTACGTGTCCATTAGTAAGTTGTTTGGTGCAACAGAAGTAGATCAGTAGACTGAAACAGATGGTCCTTAAGCTCCTGAGCTCAATTTTGCTTATTCCTTATGCCTTTTTAAGGAAAGAAAAGAAAAAATCTTTGCACTGGGACTGCTTTACTCATGGTCAGCTATGGGCGTTCTGAGCACGAGAGATGAATAATATTCTTTCAGGACACAAGGACTGCTTTGTCCTCAATGCTCTTTTTGACCTCCCATAGATATTAGTACGTGACTTTCAGTACTGCCTCCATTGACCCTCCAAAAACCTCATAGACCTAAACTTGAACAGGCTGCTGGAGAGAAAATAGTGGACAAGTGTTGCAATGTGAAGTCTGGAAGAAATGTTGCAAGGACTATGCTGGGAAGGGAAGGTGTTATTTACTGCTTCACTGGACAGCAGAAGATAAATGGGAAAAGAGACTGTAAGTGATTGCTGCTGCTTAGTGGGGGCAGCCTTCATAAGGGCTGGGGAAGCAGCAAGAAGAACTAGCTGCGTAGTTTCTAGTGACAAGGGGGTGCTTTATGCCTAAGAAATCCTTCTCTTTTTCTTCAAATGATATTTCAAGTTCTGTCACATCCACCCAACTTACCTCCCTGACAGCTTTTCACAGAGGTTAGCAAACAGTCCTGTGCCAAATATTTAAAGCCCTTGAGGCAATGACATCACCCAGCCATGAGCCACCACCACCCAGATTGTGCTCTTTTTCCAGACTGTCAACAGAACCAGACCTCTTCAGGCTCAGAAGCCACCTCTGTCCTTCTCCTGGAGTAACCCAGAAGTCACTGTGGGCCTACTGCCACAAAGAGCAAAGGAAACACATTTTTGCAGCCTTTCTCCCTTGCACAGACTGAAGGCAGACTGACCACAACCCTCAGGATTAGGGTAGGGCATGCAGACCCTAGAGCACAGGATTTGTGCCCCATCTACTTGCTACCAAAACTCAGGGGAAACATGGTAATGAGTCAGGCAGAGGAGAAACATCTGAATAAGAGGAACATCTGCAGCTAAAGAGGAATGGGTTCAAATCGCAAAAGGTTGTTTCCTAAGAAGGCAAATCTCATCCATTACCTGCACAAATGCTGGCTATTAGGACTTAAATGTGACCTAGACTTTCACAGACTCACATGATGTTAATTACAGAAATTCTAGCAAGATAACCTGGCCTTTTAGGGACTAACATAAATAGTAGCCATCATATTACACCCAAAGTCTTGTTACAGACAAAGTAAAACATTTTTAGGACTAAGGATTTTTCATTAATCCAATTAATATTTTCACACTCTTAATAGTCCAAGTAATCTAACAAGGAAAAATATTTCAGTTTCTATTGTTATATAAAAACTTAGTATCTACCCCCAATGGGTTCAGCTGGGATTAAGTTAATTTTCCTCATAGTAGCCCAGATGTTTTGACTATTTACGGGCAGTGCTTGTACAATATCAAGACTGTCTTTATCTCAAATCACAAGTTTTCTGCTTTTGCTTTTCTAATTTTCTGCTTCATCCCGCTGTGGGGGTGATGAGCAAGGGACAATGTGGATGCTTACCTGCTAATGGGGGTCAATCTGTAATTACCATTTGGTGTCCTAACTAAATAATTAATCATAATAATTGTATCTATCTAGATCAGAAGACTGTACCCTGTTTCATAAATGTGTTGAAATTAGAGGACTTCAGTTTTTTAATGTTTTGAAGAGCTTTTCAAGTGTGAAGTTAAAGCAGCAATCAGATGATGCAGTTTTTTCCAAAGACAGTGAAAAAGTTTTTCTGAAGGTCGTAAAATCTTGGAATGGTTTAGGCTGGAAGGGACCTAAAAGATCATCTAGTTCCAGCCTCCTGCTGTGGACAGGGACACCACTATGTTTTCTTCTGAAAAAAAAGATGGAGTGCAGTTGACTCTCTTCCACCGTAGCCCAGCAAACAGGAGAAATGTTGCTTGGTATTAATCGTGTGCAGGCAGATAACTACTGTCAGTGTCAACCAGGATCATTTTTCTGATACAGAACAGAGAAGATACTACAGTATAGTTAGAGCTGCTCAGAACAGTTCAAATCAGTCTGAAAGGAATAGGTGTGACTCACAGTGAGCTTTTCGTACCTGTAGGGTGCTACGAAGATGGAGGCTTTTGAGACCCTTCTCTCTGTCCTCTAACCTGGTGGCCTGGTGTGTCTGTGGGAACAAGTAAAAGAGATGTTTCTCTAGATATTTATCTACGAAGCCTTCTTCATTTCATTAATCTGAAATGCTTTTAGGGAAGACTTTTGAGTTATTTGGAACAATTTGCTAGGCTACAAGTGTTATTTAATCACAAGTAAACTGGATGTTAAAAGCCTACCTAGTAATTTTAAGTTTTCCATCCTGATTTTCATGTCTAATGCAAAGAACTATTAGCAGTTTCAACAGTACTAAGTTGTCATTAAAGCACTGAGTGGCTGTTGCAATGTTATTTTATTTTTTATCATAGAAAACCATATGAATACCAATAATTGGGCTGTTTTAGCATCACACAGTGACGATCTAAATGTGACATTCTTATAGGACAGCAGAAATTATGCTGTCCTGGTATGTAACTACAAGTGTGCACGACATGAATTTGTAAATAATCATAGGAAAAATCAAGTAAAGATTAACTATTAGTAGTTGCTAAACTGCAAAAGATGCTATTAAATTAGATAATCTAATTACTTAATCAATCACGCAAAAGAACAGCGAAACAAATTCAGTAAAAATCCTGATGACCCTACCTACATTTTTCCTGAGTTTTCTCAGTCACAAATTATGTTGACTGGTTCCATACTCATTATAATATGGCTTTTGTTCTTTTTTATGAACCCTGGGATAACATGGTTTATTAGATTTAGATATCTGTGAATTAGTGGTTTTTTGGGTTTTTTTTTCTTTTCTTTTTTTTAGTACAAAAAAGAAAGGAGATGTTTTGCCTTGTTCTCCCTGAAGAAAATGTTCCTTACAAGCAAAAAATATCACAATTTTATTTTCTCTTATACATTGGTGGAAGGGGAAAAAAGAGTTCTCAGTGCTTCCAAGGCATTTTTTCCTCAACATTTTGACAAATAAGGAAAAGAATACAGGAGTCTGCACATACCTTTGGATTTTAATACCTTGATAAGAGTCTGCCATTAAAGCTAGGACAAAAACTTTTGGAGCTGCTTATAAGTTTTATTGTGTTCGTTAGCTAAGGGGGATGATCAAGCACCTTAAGTTATTTCTCCCATTAAACTGGCAAAAGGATTCTGGATGGTATCATGCCCTTCCAACCCAGACCACTCTATGATTTTGTGGAACAGCAAACACATAGTGGAAAACAAGATCATTCTTAGCTCTCAGTACAAAACACTTCTTCCTTTTCATCCATGTGTGCTTAACTGGATAGCTGAGTTGAAAAGTGTAAAGTTTTGGGCTCTTGGCCTCACACTGAACATTGCACAGCACAGCTAGCAGTGAATTAGAATTCAGTTTTTATTCTCATCCAGCTGACTGTCTCCATTCTATGGTTTATGTTTGGTTTTGGTACTCACTTAAAGAAAACCTCGTTTCCTACACTATTTTCATAAATATATATATATAGGCCAAGATGGTGCCTTTCTGATTGACCAGAGCAAAGCTGAATATTTTGCGTATTCTCCTCCCATTTTCTGTACAACAAGATGTTGTCATACTTTACTCTAAAGCTTGCCATCATAAAGCACTTCTTTCAGAAACTCTGCAAAAGCATCCCAGGACTGATTCATTTTCATAAGTTGCCAGTCGTATGCTCAACAAATGATTCCTCAGCAGAATTTAGTTAAACAGTTTAAGACTGAATATCAGTTTTGCTTAGTTAAAAAAAAAAAAAAGCTTTGGACAAGTGCAGACATTTCATTACGAGTTCACCATCAAATCAGGTATCTGAACAAATATGTATTTCTTATTATGATCTTAGATATCTATGAACTTTATGATATGCACATACATGTCATCAAAATACATATTTCAGGTTTCATTCTCCATAAAAATGTATTTAAAAAATCCCAAGTGAGAATTCCTTGGCCTTCAATGGTTACAACTTCAGGCACTTACATGATGTCCTAAATATGCTCTGGGTAATGTAATTTCAGTTTTGGATTAAAAAAAAATACTCAATTTCATACCATATTTTCACATTTAATTTTATAGTTGGAAATTAATTTCTGTTACAGCTTTTCAAATTTTGTTTAATTTACATATTTGAATATCCCAATATGGTTTAACATAACTTTCATTTGAAACCATTATATTTGAAAATCTGGTTTATGATTACATAACTTCATTTGTCACACCTTTGGTGCATTTCCCACACTCATATAAGTAGGGAAATAGCTATATTGTTTCGTTCATAATAAAGCTGAGATGATTTTTTTGTAATGGGTTTTTCTCCATCCTTTTTTTTTTTTCCTTATTTTTCACCCATTTTGATCTACTGCAGGGTATTTCTCAAGAGATGTGTAGTAATAGCAGGTGTTTTTAAGATGTATGAATGGTGATAACTTTTATTTTTTGTCTTTGTTTTCCTCTCAAAATGAAAGTTTTCCTTTCACTCCACACTGCACCTCCATAAACCTATAAAGAGCAACCGATTGTGAGCAATCTTGTATCACATTCACTCTTTGTCAGGGTCATTTACACAGCTGAAGTAATGCATCAAAGGAAAAATCTTCAGAGACTGTATGTGTGTATTCCAATTCTGGTTTTATTGCGTGTTAGATGATGTCCAAGTGTTTAAAATTCACAGAACTATCATATCTCATCCCTCCCTATCCCTACAGAAAGAAAAGGAAGCTTGGAACAAAAATTAAAGATTTCTTTTTTTTTTTTTTTTCAGTACTCTGAGAGATGGAAATCACTTGCAGCTTCCCTTGAAGGTGGAAAAATTACTCACCGTCTGTATCTGTTCATAAATAATGAATAATAGCTAATTTGAGCAGAATTTATACAACTTACCTTTAAGGAACTGAAGGTAGGAACTTTTGTAGATTCTTGCCATTACAACATTTCACTTTCACAAATGCATATGATTTTAAACATCCAGCTTCTAAAAGCTGATGAGAATTTATGACCTATCTGCTGAGCTGCCATGAATAGCTGAATAGTTGCTGTTAGGCCTGTTAGGCTGTTAGGCAGAATTCATTAAAACACTTTTATGGCTATTTAAATTGAAATGTTTTGCCTCACTTGTGGTGAGATAACTGTACATACATAGCTTTGGTAGCTCTGTCACCTGGAAATAGCTTAGGGCTGCTGCAACTTGATTGTTTTACATTATGTTCTCATATTCTTATATTACTGCTACTCTAAAATTTTTTTCGTGTCCTTTTTTCGTATCCTATAAAAGTATTGCTTTCAAATTATTTCTAGTACTAAGATATACTATTTCAGCAAAACAATAAGACATGTATATTGATGTTTTTTACCTGTGTCATAAATTTTTGTAATTGGTAAGAGTCACATTAAGCAACAGCAGTATAAGTCATGGTCAAATCTGTGTGATAAATAAAGTAGGTTCACTTCTAACTGCTATAATAGTAAATTGACTGGTCTAAATAGACATTCTTTAAAAAAAACCCCGTATAAACAGTGCATTAAAATGGCATTCTTAAGAAGCTGAAATAGACATTTCATCTTTCTTCTGTGCAGCATTATAATTTTCCATCACACTTAATCAGATTAAAGCCAAAGTGGTGATTCTGGCCTTTCCTTGCGCTGAGCTGCAAGTTTCTGCTCTCCGTCTGTGGTAGCTGTGGTGTTTCTAGGGAAGGTTTAATGGGATTTTTTGTTCTTGTTTTGTTTTGGTTGGTTGTTGTTTATTTGTTTGTTTTTCAGGTGGATTAGGAAATTTGTCCAGCTAAAAATTACTCAACTACCCAAGTGGCACCATAAGCTTTAGTGCTGGCACAAAGAAGAAAGGGAAAACAACAGAAATATAGACATAATGTAAGGGGTACAGAAATATTCCCGTTGGTGACATTTCACCTTTATGATTGTGAAATCACAGTCTTTCAATAATCCTCCAATTGCTGTAGACGCAACCACTTAAATTCTATATACATTTTTTCAGCAATAGGAATAACATAAGTTATTCCATGGTCTTTCGAACACCTTGGGATGAACCTCAGGGTTTCATACAATGTTATTCTATCATTCCTAATCTTTTCATAATGAACAGTTATTTAGCAAAAAACAGTTTTCAGAGCCCGTCGGTCCACTGCTGTGAAACCCAAAATCTGATGGGGCCTCCTAATTTTAGTCTGTTAGTTTCTCTTCAGTAAAGGGGTGCAAAAGTGGAATGGGAATCTATTTCTCCTTTTCAATTTTTCACAGAGCTGGCAACAGTTAACAGGATGTAAAATGTTCTACCTTCCTCACTGCAGTGAGCAATTGCCTGAAATAAAAAACAAGTTGTCACTGTGTTCAAATAAGTGTTATTTCTGTTTTTCAGCAAGCGAAGAACATAAGGCTGGCAGCACGAGTAAATGAAAGAGTCAGTTTTCCTTGGGACTTGCCTCCCTTCAGTTCCTGTCAGCCAAAACCCAGTTATTTGCAGAGGAAGGAAAAGAGCACAAGTATAAACAGGCCCTGAGGTAAACGGGGCTTTGGCAGGAATAAGAAGAACTTTCCAAAGCCATTCAGGAAGCCTTAAGGAAGTGTGTTCATGCTGAATTAATTATGTTTTTATTGCTTATGAAAAGATTGTGGAAAGACACATTGTCCTCACTGTAAGAAAGGAGAAGTTGTTAATTTGCATTCGTCTAGCTGAATAACACAGCTGAAAGGAGGGAATGCGGGAATCTGTCACTGTCATCCTTGTACAGCATTCCTTAGTTTTGGTATATTCTAGTTAAAAAGTGAAAGCATTCTGAGATTTGAGAGCAGGCAGAGAAAGCCAACCATATTCTGGGCTGCATCCATCCTGTGGGCAGCAGGGCAGGGAGGGGATTCTGCCCCTCTGCCCCGCTCTGCTGAGACCCCACCTGCAGTGCTGCATCCAGCTCTGGGCTCCCAGCACAGGAAGGACATGGAGCTGTTGGAGCCAGGCCAGAGGAGGCACCAAGGTGATCAGAGGGATGGAGCAGCTCTGCTATGAAGAAAGGCTGAGAGAACTGGGATTGTTCTGCCTGGAAAAGAGAAGTTTAAGGCTTTTTCCTCACTTTGCAAGACATTGTATTTGAGTGTAAGTCTTACTAGGGGGTGCAGAAATATCATCCTCCCTGTTGTAAAAATAAGATTAGAGATATTTACAGATAAAAGAAGACCCATGAAATTGTATCAGGTCATATAGTGGATATATTTTAGAGAAACTGAATCTAACACAGAGTCAAAAAGATATTTGAACTGTTTTTTGACAATATATGAAAAATAGCTTAGAAATTTAATAAAATCACATAAAAGAATGAAGCCTCACTTATCTTTCAAATATTTGAAACACAAGATAGAGCATATGATTTCTGGAAGGAGTGTACAAAATATCACTAAGTACAAATGATTTGTACTTGAATGTTTTATTATTTTTTAAATCCTTTCAAATCCTTTCAACTTTTTATGTGTATTTCAGTACTCGTCTGAACATTTTACTATTGACATCTTCCAGTGCTCGTGTGTCTGGACCCTTATTTAATATCCCATTTTTGTTTGCACTAAGGACAAAGAGAAACAGTCTATTAGTTTTTGTTTGTTTTTTGTTTTGTTTTGTTTTGTTTTTTCCTGGTTGGCACAATCTGTATAGATCAGAAGTTCTGGGGTTTTATAAGCTACACTGCAATGTAAACAGGTCCAATTTTTGCCATGATATCTCCCTTCAATCTGATTTAACTGTATTTCTTTTTGTGTGTGTTTTCTGTGTTTTCTGTCTCTATTCCCAGGCTGGTTTTATGCACTTTTTCACACTGCTTGCAGATTACTCAGCATAGAGTCCAACAATTTTAGAGTTGTTTGAACACATTAGTAACATTAACATTATTTTTCTGCCAGATTACTGAAACAAACAAACAAAAAAAAAAAAAAAGGAAAAAAAAAGAAAAAAAAAGAAAAAGAAAAAAGCAGAAGAATTTTCCATATTTCCTGGGTTCTTTTCTTCATTTCTGCATGATGTCATTTACCATCATCTTTTTTCGGCAGAATAATACTTTCCCTTCATGCAGGCAAGGATTAGTATATATTTTCTCCATTCTGTGATGCCTCCCATCTCTCCTTAGTGCTTGACAGATATTCATTTGCCCAAGGACTTTTCTCATGCATTAAGACCCTTTTTGCCGTGAGTATCCTGTATGTGTGATGTGTGTTTTCTGCCTAACAGGGTCCAGGATCCTTAGGAATCTACATAATTGTTTGGAAAGGGATTGCTGGCTGGCACCCTTGCCAGGCTAGTTCATTGCCTCAACACATCAAGATAAACTTCCTGCATTTGCCTATTAGTGGCATGTCTCTTATTTAGATTCACAAAAAGCTGCATATGGTATCTCAACTTGCAGAGGTAGAATTAACATTCTGCCCAAAAGGGAATGAAATTATCTGGAAGGAAGAGGAAAGTACAGCATATACAGGCAGATAAGTCTCAGGAGCTTCTGGGAGATGATGCCTCTAAAAAGCAGTTATTGTAGCCAGAGTCGGGGTAAATTCATCTCATAAACAGGCTGCGGGGGAATTGATGGTGTCAGGGGCATCAGCTATCTCCCATCTGGGGCAATGGAGGGCAGCATCCAAAGGGAAAATCTGACATCAACAGTGGAGAGCTGTTCCATGGCTGCTGATGAAAGTCCTCATTCAGATGAAATCCTTCAAGAGAGGGTTTTTAGTTCACACTTTACAAAGCAGTGATGAACGTCTGAGAGTTCATTGCTGTGCTACAACCTGATAAATCCAGAACCTCTGCCTCTTGTTTCTTTCTGCTCAGCTACATCAACAAACGTTGTCTTATCAAAGAGTTTATTAAAAAGGAGTATAAAAATCTACTCCTACTACCATAAACAATTTCAATTGATAAAGAAATAGGTACAGGGAGCTACAAGCTGTGATGTCTTTTCTGACAGAAAGGAACAAAAAGGAACAAATACAATGTTATGTTTCTTTATTAAATTTGTTAAAACAAGTACATGCTCCACCACCTTCCTCTTTTAAGCTTTTCAGGTTTTCTAAATGTAATTCTTCAAAGGCAAACCCTTTGAAAAGCCTTATTTTTGGGATTTTAGGAAATGTCCAATAGCGTTTCTATATGGCAAGTTTGATATTATGTATAGATCACATTAATATTTCCTAATTATTGTAATTTAGACTTTGTTACTGGAATTTTCTTTAAATATAGTATTCTCTATAAATATGTATTCCCCTCTACACTAAGAAAACACGTCTATAGATCTTGGTTTTTAATCCTCTTGGGTTTTTTTGTCTCTTAAAGAGTATAAAGTGTAAAGTGTAGTATAAAACCACTTCAGGGAAATTAAAAAAAAAAAAAAAACCAACTAACTATCTTCTGAGCACTTTCATACATATGTAATAATGTTCTAGGCTTATTATATTATGTGACTTGTAAAAGGCTCTGCAAAATCATCCTAGCCAAGGCCAACCAGATTTTAACCAACTGAGGACTGAACTCTGCAAATGTCAATTTATTTCTGAATAAATTAACCTGGTTTGAAAAACAAAATCAAATTTCAATGACACCATATCTGAAAGTCTTGTACTAAGTGGCTCAAGACCAGAGAAAAATATCATCCTATATAATCTAATCTAGTTTATTGTTTTACTGTATCAGGAGCTCCACATCTCTTTAAACATGTTTGAAAGAGAATATGAGAGAAGGAGAATTAAATATTAATTGTATTGAAGCAGAGAGAAAAACCTTCTATTTTTCTCATGAGCTGATACAAGGTGAGGAATAAAAGAATGTACTGCCAAGAAATATATTTTTAACTCTATTACCGATCTTCCAGAACTCAAAACTGAAAACTGTGCAGATTGATAAACATACAGGCAAGTTTCTTCTGAGGTGGCTTGTCTTAGAAAACCACAGAAAATGCAACAACATCTGAAGAAATTAACACAGTCTCTTCTTTCCTCTCCCCAGTTTTACTGCCAGCATGTGAAGAATTGAGACCATTTCAAATGCTTTTTCACAATTATTTTTTTGAAAGTAAAAATGGCACACTTTTCATTAGGAAGACCAGCCTAAGCTAGCCTATGAAATTGCACGGAAGCTGCCCCCTCCACAGCTCTGACTTTGAGGGTTTTGATGGATTGAGAGGGAAGAATGAGGATAAGATGAAGGACTGTGCAAGAATGAAGGAGACCATAACTTCTCCCATCA
Organism: Oreocharis arfaki; assembly: GCA_013398015.1. Taxonomy (NCBI): domain Eukaryota; kingdom Metazoa; phylum Chordata; class Aves; order Passeriformes; family Paramythiidae; genus Oreocharis; species Oreocharis arfaki. The sequence goes on from VZRR01002566.1 coordinate 60,366, forward strand.
GAAGGAGAGTGCCAAGGTGAGAGCACAGCGTAGGTTCTGCATCACTACCTAAGCCCAGAGTCGTAAGATATACCCCATATTAAACTGCCTAATTTGGTGTCAGTTGGACCTGAACTGCAATATGGACTCTCTGGATGCAGATTAGATATTTGTGGTTTTAATTTAGAGTAGGAGGGTGCCTTTAGAATAAGGTTCTTGACCTTCAGTATCTACTGAACGTCAGCTCACATTGCAGAGCAGCCTCCTAGGATGTCAATGGGATCCTATTGGGATGAAAACCAGAGGAGAGATGAACTTCAGGAGCTTGTTAAATGTGCTCAGGCCGCAGAGGTCTCCTGAAGTCGAAGCTGCAAACCTCAGCGCCTTGAGAAAACTGTTACTAGAGGCCTGAGTACTAGCAAATATATAATTATTGTTTTGTCCAAAGCTTGATATTTACTGTTAAAAATAGGAAAGTCCATAAAAATCAATGTTTACAAGAGACTGGGCATGATAATTATTTCAGAGCATGATAATTCTTTGGTATCGCAGAAATATATGACCTTTTATTTCTATAAGCAAAAGAGTAATTGAGAAGCAGTTATTTCTCTACATATTTTCCCCTTTTTCAGTCATTTCCCCAGTCAGAAACAATAAAATGCAATAAACCAGTATTATTGGTCTGTTGGTTCAAATCCTAGAAAACTAGTTGTCTGAAATATAACTCTGTTAACATATGTTGAAAGGTATAATTAAGAATGAAACATAAAGCCTGGAGTTCATGTTTTACAGCTACTGTTTTAAACTGCTTCGTTTACCCCCAAAACCTGCACAACTCAAGGTGACAGAGAATTGACCCATTATAAACTTTTTCCTATTGCTGTCCCTATGCTCTGGGGAAATAAAGATGTTTTGCTTAAGTCAACTCTAGAAATTCAGAGGAGAGTAAATTATTTTAACTATGCTAGTGTTTGGAAAAAGGCACAAATTTCACATAACTGTCTTCTTTTATTTCTACATAAAACATAATTTATAGGTGAAGATTAAAGGAATTACATTTATTTAGCTTAAAGAGGTGACACCTAGAGAGAAACATGATAACTCTGCATAAATAGTTAAAGGGCAATAATAGGAGAGAAAAGAGCTAGTCACATTGAACATTAGTCATAAAACAAGGAGTAATGGGCTGCGTTAGAAGGATAAATGTACCTTGGTTATTACAAGAACTCTCTGAGAGAAAGGGCAATCAGAGCAAGACTTCTCTTGTGAAGTAGTTATTGCACAATCTTTGGAGACATTAGAGGCAGGATTAAAAAGCTACCTATTAAAATATTATGAGTTTTCAGAGACTGAACTGGATGACCAAGTGGGTTTTTTCATCCTTTTGTGGGTTGACCTTGTCTCGATGCCAGATGCCAACCAAGCCAATCTATTACTCCCTGTGTTGATCAGGACAGGAGAAGGAAATATCACAAAAAGCTCATGGACTCAGAGATCACTCACCCATTACCAGTATCATCAAAACAGACTCGGTTTGGGGAAATTAATTTAACTTGTTATTAGTCACTATAATAGTAAAATGATGAGGGATAGGAACAAACCTAAAAACAGCCCCACCACTCTGTTCTTCCCAGGCTCAGCTTTGCCCTCAACTCTTCTAATTTCTCCCTCTGAGTGGCACAAGGGGACAGAGGATAGAGGCTGGAGTCAGTTTGTAAGTCTTGGTCTCTGCTGCTCTTTCCTCCTCATACTCTTCCCCTGCTCCAGGGGAATGAGATACCAACAGCAGGGAATAGTCCTTCCTGACCTTCTCCAGTGTCGGCCCTTCCAACAGGCTGCAGTTCTTCAGAAAATGCTTTGACATGGGTTCTTTCAACAGGTTATGGTCCTTCAGGAATGGTCTCCTCAAGCATGGATCCTCCAAGGACCCAATCAGAAATCCTACTCCTCTCCATGGAAGATTTAGATCCATGGGCTGCAGCTGTCTTCAGAATGTACTTACCTTCTCCAATGTGGAATCCTTCATGGACTGAAAGGGGACAACCTGGTCTTCTCCAGGATCTGCAAGAGAATCCCTGCTCCAGTGCCTTAATCACCACCTCCTTCACTGGCCTTGGTGTCTGCAGAGTTGTTTCTCTCATATAATTTCACTGTTCTCTTGTGCGTTGTCTGGATTTTTTCCTGCTCTGTAATATGTTATCACAGATACACTACCAAAATCACTGGTTGTCTCAGTTTTGGCCAGCAATGAGTCCGTCTTGGAACCACTAGAACTGGCTTTGTTGGATATAGGGGCAGCTTTTGGTGTTCTCTTACAGAATCCACCCTTGCAGCCCCCGCTCTGCTATCAAAACCTTGCCATGTAAACCCAAAACAATATACTCTCAGTACGGGGAGGAAAAAAAAGTACATGTTTAAAAATATCCAGCGGTATAGGAGCACAGACTCCCTCTGATGAAATCAAGCTGTTCTAATAAGGGGAAGTAAAAATGCCAAACAAAATGCAATAAATGCTCTGCCACTTAATTAAATTTGTAATCTGCCCTAGCTATGATTAAAACTGTATTGACTGACTTCTAAGATGCTTGCATCCAATTGTTCTGCACTATGCAAATTTTCTACTAAAGAAGAAAGAATACAGACAAGCCAATATTCAGAATTCTCCCTACTTGTCCCTCATGTTTATGGGAGATAAAAAGTTTAATAGGAAGCATTAAGACAGTTCTTTATTCAGTAGACAGGGTGGAGATTTGCCCCTATATTCTTTCATCACCTTTGGATTTTCTCTGGTGGATCAGCAAGACTTATTTCTGGACTTTTCTTGTACTAGGGATAAATATGAGTCTCCAGGAACCTGCCAGCTTGAACTGCTCCTCAACAAATAATACAAAAATAAGTGAAATTTACTAGGAGCAAACACATAAATTAACAAAGTTTCTGAAGAGCAAACCCATAATAACAGCATCTACCATTTTCTTAAGATGACAGTTTTGGTGTATGAAAGCAAAATGAAGCTTTAAACATGGAGGGAATAAAGTAAGGATATAATATCAGATACCAAAATTTGATTGACAGCCCCCCAGTCAAATCTGTGTAGAAGTCCCTGACTGAGACATTAAACACGTGTCTGGACGTACGATGTGAAGGTGCCAGGGAAAATTTTGAAGTCTGATTTGAGTTTGGCTTTGTTGAGATTACAGATGCTAAAGATTAAACTTCATGGTTGCAATGGATTAGTAAGTTTTCCTCTCCGGTTCACAGTCTGTCACACTTGCTTGGGGAGTTTCAAATTATCTTGAAAAGCTGTGATTGACACGTGGTCACTGAGCCAGACTGACCATGATGATGCCTGTCCCTGAGAGGAAAAAAAGGTCTATAAGAAAGGAACAAGGCAGAATACCAATGTTTTTAGTTTCATCATTAGAGTGGGAGATGTGACAGGTTTATTGGCGCTTCAGCTACTTTGGCATCAGCTGTAGTGATATAACACTTGGGCTGAGAAAGGCCTCAGGACCCAGCTTTGCAAGCTTTTTTGGGATTAGGGCAATGCTGCTTCACCTCAAGTTCTTGTGTTTGCTTATTACAACTTCAATCAGGTTTACATGACAAGAAAAAAGAAGGGTTGGGAAGGGTGTTTTAGCTTTTGTCTTTGTTTCTCACCTTTTAAATTTGTCTTAATAGACAATAAACTAAAATAACTTTCCCCAAGCTTAGTCTGGTTTGCCCATTGTGGCAACCAGTAAGTGGTGTTCCTGTCTTTGTTTCAACTCATGTGCCTTTCTAACTTATTTTCTCCCTCATCCACTTGATGAGAGGAGTGACAGTGGCTGGCTGGGCGTCTGGCAGCCAAGACAAGATAAACCACCTTTAAACACAGGATAAACATAATTAACTTATGCTGTGGTATAAAATAGAGCTAAAATAAATTCATTTCATTCAGATGAATTCATTATATTCAACTTTTGTCGCTGCCACCAGTAGCAGCAGCAAAACTTGAATCCACCATGCTTCATATTCTGATTTTGGGGAGTTTTTACTCTCCTGTGCTTCCTTTCCATGCGCCTGTTTCATTATAGTGTCAGTGTTCTCTCCACCTTGTCCTCAGGTCATGGGGTGCATCTAAAAGTGCTGTTCAGTTTACTCAACAAACACAAGATAAGTGCAAACAATTTTTTCTCCTGAATTACTGTTTCACTTGTTAACCAAAGCTCGAACTTCTGTTATTCAGTAAGATCATAAATTTTCCACCATCAACATTGACTGCTGGGATCTCCATTAGGCAGTAAGTTATGCAAAACCTGTTAACCGATCACATATTTTTGTTATATTTGCTCTGCTATTTGGCTTTTTGGTGTGAAGACTGGATACCTTACGGAATATATTATTTCCCTGCTCTTTGTTCTGCTTTACATAACATTTATAAGTGGACTAATAACCTAAAAAAGAAAAAAAAAAGCTGTGTAAATAAAAATATTGAGTCAGTTAAACTGAAGGTTCATTTTTTAAAATAGTTAAATTATTCATAAGCTTTGCAGATGCCCTAGTTCCAAATTAATCCTTAAATAAGTTTCCTAATGATAAAAATAAAAAAAAAATTGAACATGTTCACTACACGAAGAGTTTACATATTTTAATTGATACACTAAACTACAATGAAGGTCCAAAGAAGTAGAAATAATGCTAAAAGTTTACTAGTTTTTCAGGTTTAGCTTGAATTCTTGTCCTTGAATACTGTATTGATATTATATTTATACTGAACATAGTTTTTCAGAACCATTTCACATACAGAAGTGCAGCATTTATTTTATACACTGACATCCAAAATTGTCTTATTTTTCTTCAGGTGACTTGACCAGGTAGACCTTCAAGGAAAATGGAGCTCATTTTTGCCCTGGGTTATAACAGAGCCTGCCTAGACAAAAAGTTTCAAATTGTGTAGACAGCTGGGGGCCTGAAGAAAAGAGCAGACTACAGGCTGTCAGACCTGATGGGTGAAGAAGGAGCTGCCAGTGACCAGAGGGGACAACTAGTCAGGGACTGCTTCAATTCAGCTCTCTAATCTGGATAAAACTAAGTTTGGAAAGTAAAATGCTTACTCTTAGGGTGTGAAATAAGAGGTTTGCACATCTTTTCCACAAGCAGTTTCCTGTACTTAAGAGGTTTGAGTGTTTTTTTATTCCCATATTAGTTATGTAATTATTTTGCCATAAATCATGACTTTCCTGAGCTGAAAATCCTTCTGGTTGTCAGCAAGGAATATTGATCACACAATATTCACCCTGGGGCTGTCTCTCAAGGAAATGGAAAAAAACCTTATGTATTTTGAAATAATTTATGAAAATTTATAAAAATAAATTGAAAACTTCAGCATAGTAATATAAACAGTCCTGATACTAACTTATGCTTTTGGAGTCTCCCTGGGACATTGCATGACCTCATTCTTTTCACAAATCAGACAGTAGATTGCTTACACACACTCCTCTGCTCACAGCTTCCCTACATGTGTGATTCCAGAAAATTGGCTGATGCAACACTATCAACAAAGGTGATTGTATCCTGGTCAAAGCTGATGTTAAGTGTTTGGGGAGAAAAAACCCAAGAAGTTTGTTAAGTCATTGAAGCCACTGAAGGAGATGGTGAGTCAGCCAGTTTGCAGGAGTGAAAGCCATCCAAGCAGCCCTAGAGGTTGCTGGCACACAGCTCCAAGTGTTGGAAGTGAGAGCACTTTGCTGGGCTCACAGCTGTTTGTGTTCTGTGCACTGTGTGAGACTGTACCACGGACTAGAAACCTTGCACGGGAACTGCAGCCTCCCTGCTCTGCACACCTTCTTGGCCACTAGTTTTGAAATTCTGTGTCACTGAATTGTTCTGTTCTTGAGACTCTCTGAATTCCCCTGTGACAGGTAAAAGCTCCAGGTAGGGTATAATTTTTCCAGTACTTTGTTGGTAATGGGATGTTACTCTGGTTTTTCACTGCATGCGTTGTTCGCGTTAGCAGTGAAAAACTTTCTCATAAGTTGTAAGATAAACAATGCCCATGTTTTTGTAATGAATCTTTTCTAGGCTGTATTTTTAGAATTGTTTTGCATTCCTTCTCCAGAGGCGGAGGAAGGTGATAGACTGAATTTATATCCTATCAATTTGGAGAGGCTTAGCCTCTTCATCCAATTGTTGATTGTCTGTACATATGTATATAAGTGTGAGAATAAACGAGGGCCGAGGCTTTTGCCTGTGTGCCCGAGACCCTGGCGTGTGTATGAAACCTGCGTCCATGCCTGATTCCTAGTGTCGTTCTGCAACAATGGTATTTTGCCAATCCTTTTTCTAAAAATGTCTGCTGTTTCATATAAGCCTCTGCAGCCTTCAGTAACCTCAGTGACACATTGCAGCACCCCAGCATCACATTCTTTACAAGTATTCTCAGAAGCCAAGTATTTGCTTACACACTCCATCTACTCTGTATGATTTTTCTGTGGTGCTTCTTTACACTTCAGCTGATTTCATTAGTGTTCTCTGATATAATCATCAATTTTGGCACAAAGTGTTTTAATTCTTTCATTATATTTACTCATTTGTTGCTTTTTTTTTCCCCCCTATCTGCTCATTGTCATCAATCCCTTTGATTCTGCTTCACAGTTTAATTCCTGGAGTATATTAAGAATTCTGATTGAGGCAAAAGCAGAAGGCTGTTTTGTTTTGTTTGTTTTGTCTCATTTTAATAAAGATATATCTACAATCTTTGAAGCTGGAGATAAGTTGAGAACCAATCTCAAATCTTAAAATGAAATAAGCTTGTATATGTGGAGGCAGATACACAGTTTATAGCAGGCTGATTTCTGGAATGCACTCTTGCTATAGACATTATAGTTCCACATCACTGGGCGTTTTATACCAGAAATTTGTTTAAAAAATCCAGCTGTGCATCAGTTCATATAGTTTCACGTTGGATACATACTAGAACATTGGAAAAAATTAAATGTTGTATTACATGATATAGCTGAGAGCAGACTGTTTGTTAGGAGTGAAAATCCACTTTTTAATGATACATAAAGCTAAGGTAATTTTCACATTCAGTTTGTGAGTAAACTTTAAAGTGATACATGGATCACCTCAGCTAATTGTTTGTAGACTTGTAAGAATCATTCCTTGTTGTCTGCTTGAGCGAAAGCCCATATGGATTCTTTGAATATATTAGCTTGACCTTTAATCATATTATTTTCAAAGCATTTTTGCATAATTTTCCCATCTGGGTTATAAATTGGATAATTGGTGTTTTGCTGTGTTACCAGCCATCTGATAACTGACCAATTCACAGCTTAACTTGTAATAGTGCAGTCTCTCAAGTTAAGAGGTCACGATTTTTTTTTTTTTTTTTTTACTGATATTGATGATGTTTTACTTTTGAAATATGAGACAGACTAAACTGTGAACAGTGCAACCTGTTTATTCCCATTTTTTCCTTCAGCACTGCTGTTTTTGTAAGTAATACACTTTATTTTCTGGATGTGCAATTATTTGCTTTTTTAGTTTTGCCTGGAAGCAGGGGTTTTTTTGTGACAGAATTCACAAAATCAGTGCATTGGAAATAAATAGGTGCTATTTGTATACACTTCCTGAAAATTCATAGCTCTATATATTTCAGGTTAAGCTGTGACAGGATCCTAAGTTGAGCCTGCCTGTCAGATGTGGATCGATTGACATTTTTCCCTTAAATCCAATGTCCCCCAAATATTTTTAATCTGGAAATCTAACTTTATCTAAGCAGAAGCGAAAGGAATGGACTTATTGAAATAAAATTGGTAATTAAAATGGATAAAAATAAAAGAGTATAAGCAAATCTTCACAATGCTCTTGTCCTGCTTTCAGCTGGGATAGCACTGTTTTCTTCCTAGTATCTACAGCAGTGCAGTGGCTTTGATTTAAGATGAGGATAATGTTGATAACACCTCGATGCTTTTGTTGTTGAGGAACAGTGTTTACCCCAAGTCAAGGACTTTTTGTTCTATACCTCCCTGCCAGTGGGTGAGCTGGGAGTGCACAAGGAGTTGTGAGGGGACACAGCTGGGAAAGCTGATCCCAAGTACCAAAGGGCAATCCCAGACCACATGGCATCATGCTGAATGATAACGCTGGGGAAAGCTGGCTGGGGGGTGGTGACTCCCTGCTCAGAGACAGGCTGGGCATTGGTCAGTGGGCGGTGATTAGTTTCATTGAATCAATTGATTTATATATTCTTTTACCATTAATATTATTTTCCCTTTCTTAACTGTCTTTATCTCAACCCATGAGATTGTTTTTTTTTTTTTTTTTTCTATTCTCTGCTCCATTGCGTTTGGGAGAGTGAACAAATGGCTGTGTAGTGTTTAAACACAACCAGTCGTTTTTGGCACCCAGTATGGGGCACAAAGGGTAGAGATAATGACAGATCTAACCAGACCATGTTAGAGCAAATTTGCTATATGCATTCATTATATTAGTTTAATAGTGTGTGGTCATGATGTTTATTTATTTGCTCTCAGAGTTGTGCTTGTTCTCAGAATCACGTTATGGAAGACTTTACTTGCTCTTTATCACCTCCAGGGGCTGGATTAGGGTTATCATTTTGCTGTACTGTGTGTGTAACACTGGCTTACAGTGTGATAAACTTACTAGTCATGAGGCTAATCTGGTATTTGTACTCAGCACTGGTGCCATCTGTCTGCTTCAGGAGCCAATTTATAGGGGAGACAAGGAGGGACATTTTTTGCCTCTCCTTCCTCTTCCGTTTTGCCTTCTCCTCCAAGTTAGTTAAAATAGCTTGAAAATTTTGAATATCCTTGCGATGTTCTTATTGCTATGTTTCCTGAACATATATCAGGTCTTTTTTAAGGTTAAGCAATAACATCCAGAGATCTGCCCCAAGGCTGGGTAATTATAAGTGTCAGGGTGTGTGGTACAGTACAGACAGGAACTTACAACAGTGGGCACCTCCAGTGTTTCGAAATGTCATCCCTGAACAAATGCAGAATCTGGAAAAAACAGAATTTTTTTTTTAAATTATGCTGTCACCCTGTCAACTCCAGAGACGCAGAAATTTCTGCAAAATGCTGGGATGCTTCCCATGTAGGAAGAGGGATGAAAAATGTAACTCAATCCTCGAGTCACTAGTATGTGAGTTGCAAACTCTAACAATCTAAAAGACTAAAAGAATAATCACAAAAGGGGACTCTTCCACCAAAACTGCTGCTTCAGATCCCTGTGGACTATTCCCTATGGGCAGCTCCTTAGAGAGGAAGATCTGATTTTGCTTCTGATCTTAATAAAAGGACTTCTTATTTGTATTTATAAGAAGTGAGTAACAAATGTTATGACCAGGACTAGAGGGGTCCTGCTTCAGTCAACTGAGAAAGAGGTCAGCCGTGTTTCCTGGACTGTGTGGATCCAGTGGCCTGGCACATCAGACCCACAAGAACATAAGGCTCTTGTCAATACTAATGAGACCAAGCTGTGCAGGGGCAGAACCCAACTGTATTTCTGGAATGACAGGAACAGCAGACTCTGTTGGAGATTCAAATTAGTTTGACCATAAATGAATGGCTGAAACATTCTATAGTGACTGGCCCAGAGACTGTGTATCCTTGGCATAGAATACCTCAGGAGAGGATGCTTCAAGGAGCCAAAAGGGCATTATACCTGTAGTCAACTCCCCCAGGGGTGGAAACACAGCCCCACCATCCCCCACGGGTTGATCCAGACTGCAGTGGAACAGGATGAATGCCCAGAACATCTGATTTACATCACTATATGGGGCAACACAGTAGGAGTTTTTGAAAAAGGGAAAGAAAGAGTCCAAATCCTTCTGGAAGGCAATTTTGCCGTGAAACAGAAAAACAGCTGGGAGGAAGCAGAGCCATACAGTCCAGAGGGGTATGCCCCTTGGCATATGCTTGGCATCATGCCAAGCAGTAAAGCTGGAGAAGTTGGCAGAGGGGTGGCAGCTTGCTGTCTGGGGAAGGGGTGGGCATTGATCCCCCAGTGGGGAGCAATTGCATTGTGCTCCACTTGGTTTGTATATTCCTTTACAATTATTATTATTTTCCCTTCCTTTTCTGTCCTACTTGCCTTATTTTCCTGATTCTCTCCCACTCACACTGTAGGGAGTGACTGCAGAGTGTCCAGCTGCCTGCAGGGTTAAACCACAAGAGCACAGTTTCTTTCCCTCCAGCATTCTGCTGTTAGTAACACAGGATTTTCTGGGTTGAAGGAACTTTCAAAGATAGTGAATGTCTTTTTCTGCCTAGAGCCTAGTTGTGTGTCTGCTCTCTGCTATCGTGTCTCTTGTCAGGTCAGTGTTCTGTCCCTTCTCTTTAACTGTATATAGAGACTAGAGCTTGACACTTTTTAAAAAATAATTCTTTTTTCCCGGCAGTTGTTCATTATACCTGCTAGCTACCTGCAGGAGTTTTTTCTGTGAATTTTATAAACATAGCAGTTACTCTCTCTTTTTTTAATCTAAAATCATAATTTAATAGTACAAGCAAATTATGCTCTGGAAAAAGGATGGATTTCCGATAACTAGCTCAATGACCAGAAGAAAATTATCCCATGATTTGGAGTCATTCTAGACTTATGTTAAAGAAAAAAATCAATTATGTAGGGATACTTCTACTTTATGTGCAGACAGCAGGAATTTGAATTCCAGCATAACAGCTCTGAAAATATTTTTTTCATAAGAAAAAATTAAAGTAAATTTCAATTTATTTGATCAAATACATTTTTTTAATATTGATTGTATTTTGCGCATCTTTGTCTTCCCGATGCACAATCTACAGTAAAAGACTAATAACTGTTTCTATGGTTGTTTACAAATAGGACTGCCTGGGGTTTAGGGAAAATGCACTCATATGTCAGACTGTGCTGTTTAAGACTTTAATGGATTGTGTAACTGTATCTTTTCATGGATCAAGTTATGGTTGTTCAGTGGTTGAAGAGCTTCATTTTATTTGGGGGGGTATTTAACATAAATCATGTTGGAAATTTATTTTGATACATTTTGTTGTTTGTTTATGGACAGAAATTTTATTTAGCCCTGTGCTGTACTTTGAGGGTATTTCTGGTTTAGGAATACTTGCCACAGAGTACAAGCAAGTAGTGCACATGGTTCTACCATCTCTTTTAATTGGGCAATAATTTGATGATGCTGTATGTATTTATGCATTTCCACCTTTCTTTCCAGTTAGGTTGTCAGGGCACTGGGCTGTGTGAATCTCTCACTCAAAAACCACTGTTTTCTGAACTATAATTGGTAGTGTCATATAACCAATGGATTTAGCTTAGCTTGCTTTCTGTCCAGCCACGCTTGGAACTTTTTCCTGGCTATTCACACAGGGATACACCATGCAGCTCAGAGATTGCAGTGCTGCCATAGATATAATTTGATTTATTAACTGGCCTATTATCTAGCTTAACACATTTAAGAAAGGAAGCAAATAGAACTATTGGATTGTTTAACACTTAAAAGTACTTTGCTGCAATAAGTTTACTGCACAAGATGATTGTGTCACAGTTCTGTACACATCCCACTCAATACCAACCATTTAATGGTTCTCTGTCTACTGGTAAGCACAACAGGGCCCAGAGCACACCCCACCTCCTGTTAGTGTATCCCCTCCCTCAAACTGTCTATCAAATAGCACAGGATGTACTGCTAAGGGTGCCATTATTTAAAACCATCAATGTCTTTTATTCCAGACATTGTTACTACACTAAGTGTCCTGCTTCAGTTCTATCCCCTCTTGAAAGACGGTGTTACTGCTGCTGCCTTACATCTTACTGCAGTGCTGCATCCAGATCTGGGCTCCCAGCACAGGAAGGACATGGAGCTGTTGGAGCCAGGCCAGAGGAGGCCACCAAGGTGATCAGAGGGATGGAGCAGCTCTGCCATGAGCAAATGCTGGGAGAACTGGGATTGTTCAGGCTGGAAAAGAGGAGGCTTTGAGGTGACCTAATTTTGGCCTTCCAGTACCTGAAGGGAGACCACAAAAAATATGGAGAGGGACTATTTACAAGGGCCTGGAGTGAGAGGACAAAGGGGAATGGCTTCAGACTGAAAGAGTGGGTTTAGATTAGATATTGCAAAGAAATTGTTTCCTGTGAGTGTATTGAGGCACTGGCATAGGTTGCCCAGGGAAACTGTGCCTGGCCCATCCTTGGAAGAGTTCAAAGCCAGGTTGGATGGAGCTCTGTGCAACCTGGTCTACTGGAAGGTGTCCCTATCCATGGTAGAGGGTTGGAACAGAGTAATCTCTAAGGCCCCTTCATATCCAGGATCCAGGCATCCTCTGATTCTATGACATGGGACAGAATGTTTGAAAGTTTCCCTTTCTGTGTGAATGTAATAGGTCTGTGTGAAATGTAATAGGGCTTCCTACCATTTTAAAAGCAATTCTATTTTCGTAGATATGTACTTAATATTTACTATATGTACTTAATATTTACTATATGTACTTAATATTTACTATATGTACTTAGTATTTTCTTGTGATTGTCACCTTAGGAGGCTAAAAAAAGTAATTTAAAGCAGTTCCAGAAAATATTCTGTGACTTGAAAAAAGGCACTTCTTAATAACAGTACTGAAGTATGGCCATTGTTTAAGAAAAGCATTACTCTTATTACTATCCTATATAATTTAAACCAAAAAATGTGGCATAGCGCTAACAGGTTGGTGATGATAAATTTATTCCTAAAACTTTTTCAGAGTACTTTATGAACCCTTCTCTGTAATATCCTGAAACCTTTAAAAAGATGTATTGTTTATTGGAAGTTCAGGATTACTAAGTCTTCAAGATGGGTGAGTAATTACAGAAAATTTATAATGGCCAACATACTGCTGTGGAGACACTGATATTACTTTTCCTTTAAAATTAACAACTCACATGCAGTAGCTTCGATTCCTCTGTTAGTAAGACATCAGTTTCAAAACACGAACTTGGTTTTTAGCCATTCAGTCATTTTTACGGGTGAGTTTCAGGCCTGATGCTTCAGAACCACGTGGTGGAGCTGTTGAATAAATTTGGGTTCTCACAGCATCGTCCTGGCTGAGCTCTGTGTTAGAGCTGCTGCCACTCCTATTATCTCTGTGTGTGAACTTGCATCCTCACATCTATCGGGGATAACGGGGGGCCCGAATGCAGAGACAGATGTTGACAGTTCCTTCAGAAACAAGTTCAGAGGCAGAGAAAACCAAAATGAAATAAATGCAGTCCAGGAAAATTTATCAGTCCAGAGTGCAGGTTCTTATCAAATGTACGAAATATGATGTTGTCATTGATGATTTTAATTCTCTTTCTTCCCCCTTAGAAATCATTTTTATAGCAAGTAGAAGTGCATCTTTCTTCAAAATATGTTATTTAGTTTTGAATGGAAATAACACCCTTGACACAGATGTGTGTTCATCTTCTAACATGACAAGCACATAATGTAGTTCAGTAAGAGAAATACTTTTGGTTCATTTAGGATGGCCCAAATATTTTTCCTATTACTATTTCACTGTTTAATTTACTACTTAGATTTGACATAAGCCTGGGTTATGTTTAGGGCTATTTTGGGTAGGCTGCAAAGAAACCTCAAGCACCCACAAGACATTCACAATTTCCTGAGTAATGATTGAATCTTTGAGCCTCTGAGATTGCATGTGCTTTAGGAGAGATGAGTGAATAATAGCAATGCAGCCATCTGGCTGATGGGGGAAGCTTCAAGAGTCCCTGTGTCTGCACGATTTGTGTCTATTCTTTGGAGTAATAAAAAGCAATATCAGAATCAGTTTGCGTAGTCTGTCTCTTTTCAGTGTATTGGTTTGATGTATATTTGTGAGCTAGAACATGGAAGAATTCTCATAAAACAGTCAAAGGAGGCAAAGCTAGAAATTTATGTGTAAACACAGCATGGTGTGAAATTACCAATGGACTGCTCTGCCTGCAGCCAGAAATCTTTGTCTTGGATCAGTAAGAACTACAATCCTCATGTCCATTTGTCTCCTGCCAAATCAAATGCCTCTCTGTGAGACATTCCAAATACTACTGCTGACAAAGATCTTTCTTTCTTAATTTTAAAATCGCGATAACGTATTTTTAATGCAAATATATTAAATCAGTAGTATTTCTAGGAATTTTACTTGCTGTATTACTGTTCCGTATGTTTCTATTTACATACATCAGACTTCAGATTTTCCCTGAAATTGCAAATTTGAAGCATTAAGTATAATTATGTTCCAGACTTCTGACAGTACAATTAATGACAGATGATGTTACAACTTGACATGGTAAGTAGGTTTGTATCAGATGTTGTGCACATACAAAAACACGATTACTGACCCTTTAAATTTTATGTTCACTGTTAGAAAAGATCTAAACTCTTGCAGCTGATCTTTTTTTGTATACTTGGCCCACATTCTAATGCCAAATCAGTGTGACTCCATTTGTCTCCCTGGTATTGTTTTAGGTGCCTGTTAACATAACCTGAGCTGACTTGATCTATTATCATCATAGAACAATGGGCAGCTAATTTATTAGTAGTTCAAGACACAATACCTAAACCAAAATAATTTCAAGGAACTACAACACTATTGCATTCTTTTACATGTCATTTTATACCCCTAAATAAGGCTGAATATTTTTTATATAAATAGGTTTGCTATTCTGAGAGGATTTAAAATCTTTTAAAGCCACATACAGGGAAACAATGAGAATACGTTTCAATGCTATATGAACTTTGATATATGTTAGTTGAAAGGTGATATACAAACCAATTTCTGCCTCAAACCAGCTTATAACCTGAAGTCAGAGCAGTTCATAGACCTGTAAATATGGTTTTGTCACTGCCAGGAGCAGCTGTCAGGCTGTGGAGAGTCTCAATGGGGACTGAGACCCCCAGGCAGTCCTAGCTGGACAAACAACCCCCAAGGATTTGGGGGATCTTCGTGGCAGCTTTCTTCTCCTCCCTGGGAGTGGGGGGAAGGAAGCAGGTGAGGATGGGAAAAGGTGCAAAAAGAAACCCACGGCAACCCCCAGGACTGAAAAGAAAGCAAGCCCACCACCAGCTCATTCTAGTGGAGACCCCAGGATTGTCTCCACCCTGTCCTGGCCCACGTTCTTGAGGAGGATTACAGTGTTGACTGTAAAATCCAAAGGGACACTGAAGGAGTAATGCCAACATGATGGGTAGATTGTAGGTTGAGGGCTGTTTTTTTTGTATAACATTTAAGCTGTATTATTACTTAGGCTTTTCTGTATTCAGATACTTTGGATTATGGAAGTAGTAACAGATTAGTTGTGTTGGCAAGATATTCTTGATTTTATACCCATGGTCTGTTACCTATTGACTGTAACAGAATTTTGGTATAATAAGCTGAACCAAAATTAGAAATTTTCTGCAAATGTCATTAATTTTGCCTCTCATGACAGAGTGCTAGAAATGTTTGGTTTGGAACCCTTCCCCTAAGACTATGGTACCTCCCTGGTGAAATTTCAAGATTTTTCCGTATTTTCACAGGCCAAACTGAAAAACTTACTTGCCCATACAGTTATATTCTAAACAGGTCCATAAAAGTGACACCAAAAATTCACAAGGATTTTTTTCCCAAGAACTTTTCTTTCAGTTAGCATGTCAGCAGAAGTGTACAGGCACTATTGAATGACCAGATCTTGCAGAACACAGCATTGTCACGAGTCAAAATGCACGTGTCTCACATGAGTGTTTAACAAGCAAGCTAGCTACATATCTGTGTACCCATATTGTGTACTTGTGATGACTTTCAAAATTCACTTTCTTTACGGTGGCATATCTGCAACAGAAGGGAGCTGGAGAGATACTCCTTAGACTTCTAGACTGCTGAGCAATATATCCTCACTGGTGAGATTTGAATATAGGTTGCTTGGAAGGAGGCAATTTCAGATGGAATTTTAATTCCAGACAGAGGGTTTCTCCCTGGCACATGCATAAAACACACATGTACACATGGCTGGCCACACAGACGACCAAAGAGAGAAAACACAGCCCTTGGCACAAGCACAGACTCCACCACCTGTGCCTTTCTCTGTGTGATCAGGATGAAGTTCATTTGGTCAGAAATATATTCTCATGTACAGCAGGGTTTTCTCCTGCAGCTGGACTTACACATGTGGTCTGTGCACTATCCTCAGTCCCCGTAACAGGTGTCAGCTAACAAGTAGTGCCCCAGATTCCTGCAGCCCAACTGGCTGCTGGTGCAGACACTGCAAACAGTGCAGACACAGACAGACACAGACACAGACACAGACACAGACACAGACACAGACAGACAGACTGTGGATTCCTCCCATAACTCAGCTAAGACACTCAACGCACCCAGTCCTGAATCCTCTTGTCTCTCTTCCTGCACAGAGAGGCACGCCTAGAGGTTTCCATCAACCCCCAGACTCCACAGCCTCTCCGGAGACAGCCTGGAAATCTTTTTCCATTTAGTAGCTCCTTCCTTCAGGCATCATCTCTTTCCCAGGGACTCACACAGCTGGCTCCTAAGCCACTTGCCTTTTACCCCAGCTGACGTGGCTTGATACCGGCTGGTAAACACACAGACACAGCTCTGGTCATTCCAGAGGCCAGCATGGCACACATCTGGGACACTGTGGCTCACAGCCCAGATCCAGTTAGTGGCACCCACACTGCCAGACAATACACACAGAATAGAAAGCCTCTCACTCAGGGAAATCCTCAGAAATTCAGTTTAATGCCAGGATAGCACAGACTGCACTGTGCAGGAGCAGGGCATGGCCACAAGAGTGAATTAACCGACATCCACTTACTCACAGGCAGTTCCTTTGATCGCCTAATCCATCTATTTTCCCGTGATTTTTCCTTCATGAGCTATCTTGATCCCTCCTTGTAGTTGACTGAGCTTGGTTGGACAGCCCATGCCCACCAAGCCACTGTACCACTCCTCTTTCGGCAGGACATAGTGGGGGAAAAAATAAGAGGGAAAAGACTTCATTGGTCAAGAGGAATAAATTTAATCAAGCAAAAAGAAAGGATGCACACAGGGAAGAAAAGGGAGACCAAAGATTTTATTCTCTCCTTCAATTAGCAATCACTGTCCAGATACTTCCCAAGAAGCAGGCCTTCATTATACAGAGTTGTTTTGGAAGGCAAACATTGTAAATAACGAATGCCCCTCTCTTCCCTCCTGCTTTCGTTTTGCTTTTATTGCCAAACAGGCATCATATGGTATGGAACATCCCTTTGGCCAGTTTTGGCCAGATGTCCTGGCTAGGTTGCCTACTTCTGTGTGAGGGAGAATGCTGGGGAGATGGCCTTGATGGGAGCACTGCCCAGCAGCAGCCAAAAAACTGCGTGTTCTCAACACTGTTTTTACCTACAGATACAAAGCCCAGCACTGTGAGTGCTGCTATGGGGAAAATTGTCTCCTTTCAGCCAGAGTCACAAAAACCTTCCATTTTCCTGCCTTTGGTTTCTCCACTAAACATAAAATCATAGAGTGGTTTGGCTTGGAAATGACCTTTAAAATCATCTGTTCCAACCACCACGTTGTGCTTTTTTTCCAGCACAACTGAAACAAGAAGGCTTTTTCTAAGTGCGCATTGTTATCCGATCTAGTTCAGTATGGCATTGTGTCCTGCAGTGTAAGTAAGGTAAGGCTGATTCCCTAGGACATTCACAAGAAAATGGAGAAAAGAAAGCAAAGAACCTACCAAAGAAGCATTTATGAGGCTGTTGTGGTTGCATGGATTTCTGTCTCCAAGACTTACGTTTGCAAGTATAAAGTACAGCTTATACTTTGTGTAAACCAGGAAAAAACAAAAGAATTTTTCAGTCATGGAGAGGTTTATTATTTTGCTGGTTTTTTTAATTAAGGGTTTTGGCAGGGAGGGTGTTTTGGGTTGCTTGTTTTCTTTAAGGGTTGCAAAGTCAATTTCAAAATTGCAAATTAATTTCTATTTTAATTAGATATATAATTAAACAGCAGTATTATTACTTTAATTTGCTCATTTTTTGAGTTGTCTTGCCAGTATTCAATGAAAACACAACCCTTAAAGGAGCAGAAATGGCTTGTAGTTAACAACATGTAACATTTGCAAAGCAATATAGCAAGCAGAGGTAAAGGAGAGAGGCTATAGATAAGATCAGCTTTTCTGTGATTTGCTTTTTAGGTAAACTGCACAGTGAAATGACACAGTGGTCTTTTTAAATGGCCGTGAAAAAACTTAGCACTCACGTGTAAGCATTGTTATAAAGCAAAAAAACTAACACACTAAATGAAGTTCTGAGAGTAACAAGAGAAGACTGGGGAGGTAGAGTCTATGAGGAAAAACAAAAAATAAAATTTGACTTTAACTTGGACGGAGGTGGTGAGAAAAAGTTAAGTTCTGTCAACTAGTCATTTAGCTGTGAATTTAATGAAGAATTTCAGTAAGCATTTGAAAAATAAGAATATTTGAAGAAAATAATAGAGAATAATTTAGTTTAACTGCATTTTAGTAATTTTATAGTGTTAATTTTATGATTTACTCTTTTTTGTTGTGTATGCTTAATAAAATAGTACCTGCATCTTTTATCAGTTTTCATATAATAGCTCAACTTTTTTAGGGATGTTTAAGACCTTTCTTTTTCATTTTTTTTCTTATAGTACTTATAGTATGCTATTCCAATTCAAGGAGGATCCATCTTCTTACTTTTCTAGGTAAAATTTAAAATCTCAGTCCACAAGTCCACAAGTAATTCCATTAGTTTCAATTGGCTTTACATTGACGAGCAATACCAATGCAAAAAGTTACAGAAAGCTTGAGGGAGGTTTAAGTCTTTTTTTTTCAGTTGTTGTCATAGTCACTTTTTCTAGGATCATCTATTCTTCATGGCAGGCACTTTGTAAGATGCTAAAAAGAAACTAAGGACAAAGAAAATGTAAACATGGAAGTGTTCCTGACAAGAGCAGTCAGTTCACCTGTGGTGTATTTCTTGTCTTCCACAGTCAAAGACAGTGGAAACAGACATCAAAAACCAGTTCAACAGAATTTCCACAGCAATTTTAAGTGCCCTCTGAGGAAATAGGCACTTTCTGAACCTGTCTTTTCATGACAGGGATCAACCAAGAACAATGTATGTTTTGTAGTAGAAGACTGAATTCATTAGTGCCCATTTACCTCTGCAAGAATAACAACCATGTCAGATACATTCAACTAAACATAGCAGATTCATTTTCTGGTGTTATACAAGAATTCAGTATAGAAAGAAATTTTATAAAAAATAATTCTTTTCTAACTTTAGTATTTCCTGGTTTCATAAGTCTGCAAGCAGGGCTCCATGTTGTTCTGTGTCGTGTCTTCTGTATATGACCAAAAGTTCTGAATCCCTCTCATACTGAAAAATTACTTTTATTTTCCAAGGGGGCAAAGAAGATTTTAATTAGAATTATTTTTTTTTGTTGCTTGTTTATAAAAAGTGCAGTCATTAATAAAGCAACTCTTATGTCACTCTTAGTAAGAATCATCATATGTGATTTCCATTCCTTTTACAAATGCGGTGCACAAGACACAAAGTAATTTTAATGCTGTCCAGGCAAAGAATGTTTCTTGTTATAAAGCAGAACGAAATAAATTTCCTCAGAATAACAAAACTGTTGGTAATCTAAAAAATCAAGGGTGAAAGAAAACTGGCAGCAGATCAGTTTGAGAGGGTAATGATGGTTATGATAGAGAAATACCATGAAAATAATTATAGGACTTTTCAAAAGTGTTTGAAATCATCTTTCTGAGTTCGAGAGGACAAAATCTGTTTGATGATGAATAACTCCTAAATGACAGCTTTGAGGGACAGTATAAACAGGTTTTATTGGGGTTTTTTTAATGTTAGTTTTGTACAGACCAGTACGCACGCACACATTATTTTACAAAACACAGACACATATTTACGTTATTAGGGACTAATTTCTGAGAGACACTGTATACCCTCTGCTCTTGCAAAGCTGCACATCAAAGAAAGTATTTGACATAAGTTAAAATATCTGTCCTCAAAACACACGTAGGCTACATACTGACACCTGCACTAAATAGCATTTCATTAAAAAGATAGGTCATAGTGAGTATGAATAAGGTCAGCAGATGTAGTTCATATTAATTAGCCTATTCCAACTGTAAACAGTTTTCCACATAATGCTCTGAAAGTATTTAGGAAAAGAAATGGACAAAACTGACAGGGTGGTGATACTAAAACATAGGCTCGACAAGAAAGTCATAATGAAATGCAGGAAAGTTTCTGTAAAATTCTCTGATGCATCAAACTAATAAAAAAATGGCCCAAGGTGAAAATTACCAACAGAAATTGGAAGTAATTTTGCTATCCAAGATATGAAGCTCTACAGAAACTTAGGGCAATCTATCAGGAGGTTCTCTCACAAATCAGCAGCGCATTCCACCTTGTGCATTTGGTCAAGACAAGTAATACTGTGGATGGAATAAATATTCATAAGATTATGTGAGTTTATTCCTGCTTGAGCAGTGAAGATACCATTTTTCTCTTGCATACTCTAAGTACAAACTACTGTAGCTAATCTATAGCCCTGATGTTTCCATTTTTCCCTTAGTTATGAAAGGTCCAATATTCTAAGTAATTTTAATACTTTTATAAAATATCTACAGAAAATAGAGGTAATTTTTTCCAGCTAAATAATTCTGTGAGTGGACCTCAGTCATTCAATGGAGAGTTACAGTACAGTTGTCTTTCTCTGCTTGCTCTAATGAGTTAGCTAATGCTAACTGGCCCTAGACCCACCTCTATTGTGTTTTCCACTGTAAATGTGTCCAACAGAGTTCATTTTCTTCTTATGGAGCGTATTTTAAAGTTTTAATGTCTTAATTGATTTGCTGATAACAATTTGTATCTTATAAGATTCTTTTATTTGTTTTCCCCTTTTGTGTATGCATACAAGAAATAGGAACTATTATCTATTCTTATCCTAATATCACTGGATTTGCTGTCACTTTTCACTACACTGTGCGTTTTCCTCATCAGAATTGAATTTTCATTAAAATAAAGTTTGTATTTATCTTTACCTTGGCCTTTTTCTATTCTCTAGATCCATTTTGGGGCTTTTTCGCATTAAAAAGTGTTACATGGAAGTCTCTCTGCTATTTTATGGCTCTGAGTTTCTACATTTCTCTTTTAATATATCTTAGAATCATAGAATGTCCTGGGTTGGAAGGGACCTTAAAGATCACCCAGTTCCATCTCCCTGCCATGGGCAGGGGTACTTTCCACTAGACCAGGTTGCTCAGGGTGCCATCCAACCTGGCCTTGAACCCAGGGATGGGGCATCCACAGTTCTCTGGGCAACCCGTGCCAGTGCCCCACCACCCTGACAGCAAAGAATTTTTTTCCTGATGTCTAATCTAAACCTACTGTCTTTTGTTTTGAAGCCATTCCCCCTTGTCCTGTCACTCCAGGCCCTTTCTTGTTGGCTCTCTTTGGGTGCTGGAAGGTCACAATTAGGTTGTTCCAACATCTTGTCTTTTCCAGACTGAACAATCCCAATTTTCTCAGTTTCCTCATAGGAGTGTGCTCCATCCATCCCTCTGATCATCCTGCTGTCCTCCTCTGGTCTTCCTTCAACAGCTCTACACCTCTCCTGTAATAACAGTCATAGTACCAAACGTGGTTGAAGATTCAAAAAGACAGTTCAGTCTTGAAGATGACTTGAATTTCATCTGTGAATTAAGTCAGCCACAAGTGAATGTTCCACCAGGGGCAAATGAACATAGATTGGTGTTAGCTCTTTTAACAACTGTCTTTTTGCTAGTAGTTCTAACATCATTAAACAGTACAGTAATTTTTCTTATTTTATGTTTGCCTAAAACTGGTTATTAGCAATCAATTTCTCAAGATGCATTTTAATGTCAGCAGTTTGGTTTTACATAAAACTGGCAGCAGGCTCATCTCTTAAGAAACATTACAACTTTTTTTTTTTTTCCCAATAAGTCAGCAAACCTTTTGTTTTCAATGGAAGGACAATAAATTCAGAATCTGCTCCTCTGAGAATGATTACCCTAAGACCACTTTTCAGTACCTTTTGTGAAAGAACAGGAAAATAAGCTGTAATAACCACAGCATTTCTTCAGTTTGTAAAGGTTAATAGGTGGTTATATATTCAATTTTCCATTTCAAAGGACAACAAAAGGCATCTTTGACTGATTGTTTTAGAAGCTGTGCAAAAACTTAAATAAAACTGTCGAAGGAAGGATCCCCTTGCCCACAGGTTTATGGGCAAGAATGAAAACCTGAGTAAGTTCCTACAAGATACTCTCACTCACTGTTTCCAAATGTTTGGGGTTTTTTTGCCAGACAGAAATTACCAGTCTTCAAATGCAATTAGTATTATGAAAACTAAAAAGAGAGCTCTTCCTGTAATAAGAGAATAGCTTTGAAAAAGCAGCAAAAACATTGCACATTGTGTCTGGACAGAGGACATTTCTATACAAGATATTTTTCTTCATTTTGTGGTACCTTTACCTATAATTGATATATGTTATTTTTCTTTAAATAATCAATTATGCTGATAAGACCGATATTAAACTGAAGTTTATGAGGGTATCACTGTCCTACTGGGATAGTCTTGTACAAAGTCACATATGCACCAAAACTCCCTTCTCTTCTTCAGTTAAATGAAACATTTGTTTTTTATTAGCTCTCTCAAATATCTTCTATAAACTCTTAAAATTATCAATCTTGTTAACCTCTGTTTTCAAGAGTTTCAGTATACAGTGATGATCCTTATGCATATTAAATTATGAAGTATATCTAATTTGTAAAATTAACAAACTCTAATTCTTTTCTAAACAGTCTCATTCTGATTAATAAAGCGCAATCTATACAAAAATCTAATCAAGACTGAAGTGATTACATAATCAAACCCAGAAAAATCTTTTTATTATATAGTACTTAAACTTTAACTCATTTATTAATCTTCTTGTTTTTCGGATGTCCGTATCTTTCAGAAATCCCACAGATAACTGTTGCTGCGACACTGCGATGATTTTTGTTTATACGACACTAAGTTCATGCAGGCCTTCCAAGCTCCCAGTAATTCTGTCTTTTTGCCTTCTACAGATAATGTCAGGTCTTCAGAGGTGATGTGCCTGAACAAGCCCGATAAGAATTACATGTTCAGGAACTCTGAATATCAGTGTGTTGGTTTCTCATATTAAAAATGAAAGAAGTAGGACCTAGACAAATTTCTATTACTCGTACTATTTAACTTTTGTTTAATAAGTTCCAAACTGCAGCAAAGCCCTGCAATATTTTCTCATGTTTTCCAGCTGGTAATTGACATTATCAAGTCATGAGTATTCGTAGGTGCTTTTGT
Source organism: Oreocharis arfaki (assembly GCA_013398015.1). Lineage (NCBI taxonomy): Eukaryota > Metazoa > Chordata > Aves > Passeriformes > Paramythiidae > Oreocharis > Oreocharis arfaki. The sequence goes on from VZRR01002566.1 coordinate 83,732, forward strand.
TCTGAGTACCCAAAAGTCAAAGCAACAATGTATATAATTGCATTGGTCTTTAAAATATAAAAGGCACTAGGAACTAAAAAGTTCTTAAATATCGCTTACTCTGGAAATTTAAGGGAATTTTAGTTCTCTCAGTCATACTGTGTACAGAATAATACAATCCCATGACCTTAGAGTCATTTTAACCCTCTTAGAGGTAAGAAATACCTACCCTGAAAATTGCTGAATCTAATTAAGACATCATATGCCACAGAAATTGATTTTCTGTGTAATTTAGCTAACAAATTCAACAGATTTGCATTTATGAATATATGAATTGTGACTTATTTAATGTGTTTTGCATTGGATAACATTTCTATTAAGTTTTTGATATTAAAGCACTATGTATCCAAATGTTGGAATAATATAAGTCACTGAGGGAAAAGATATAAATTACAGACACCATGTGGAAGCAAACACGCTAATAAAGGAATTTAAGCAGGAAAAAAATATTCAATTCTTTACTTAAAGAAAAAAGATAGAGCACCATACTTTATTATGAGTTCCATCCATCACATCATTCCTTTCGACAGAATTTTTAAAGAAACCTATGGGGATTTATGGCTGGACATCAGAAATATCATGCGGTTTATTCTTTGCATATCAGAGCTTTACAGAAACACAAAGGCATAACATACCCATAAAAGTATGAACTGCATGAAAATATCCACATGAATAAAGCAGGCACAAAGGATTTTTGTCATAGTACAGAATTTTGGTGGACCGCTAAGAAGGCTAAGAAAACAGGCTTTGTAAAGAGTAATTTGGTTTTAAACTTGATTGAGTCAGAGCATACATATGTGTGTGTTTGTGAGACTGCATATGTGTATACAGTTTTACATTCAGAAACAAAATGCAATAAAGATCTGTTAGTTTTGAGATATTCCATCTGGAAACAGATTAAAATTTAGGTGAAGATGGCAGAGTTATATTCTCAAGACATTCTGTTTGTTTTGTTGCAGTGAAGTTCAAAAACAATCAAAATAAAATCCCTCCACTCTGAGCACATTTTTAACCAATTCTGGTGGCTACACTCATATCTGTTACAACTGATAATGTAAGATTGACAAGATATTACATTTCATTTTTACTTACATTCATGGGCTAAATTTAGCAATGATTGCGCAAGTGTAATTAAAGGAAATTAGATCTGATGAAACTAAAAGGCATTGATTGGTTTTATGTAATTTTGGATTGCATTAAGAGAAAATATGCATTAAAAATTAAGACTTAAAAATCTCTGTTAAAACCTATGCAGTTAGGACACTTACAAACAGTGCTTTTGAATGATGTGTGAAATTCACAGAAGAGCATGGTATCAGTAGAAAATTAACCAACAACATAAAAGTTGATTTCAATTTCCATTTTATGATCTCATTGGTTAAAATACTGAGTGATATAAAAGTTATTTGGATTTATCTCGCCCTTTAGAAAGCAATCTGCTACATGGATCTCCTACTGTGAAGTGCTTTTTTAAGACCTCATAAGCTGAAACATGTTGTTTCTTCAGAAGAATCCTCACTGAAATGAAATCAAGTCATATGTTGGTTCTATACAAGTATCTACATAACACAAAATTATATCCAAGAATATTCAAATAATGTGTTAACGATTGAAAAAAATAAGAAAAGAAGTGGTATAGAAAGAAAATAATTTTCAGGTCCTCGAGTGCACTACTAAGCCCTAAAAAGCCTAAACAACCTCACCTGGAGCCTCCACATTCATCCATGAACAAGGAGGACTATTTAGGCTCGGTTCAGGGGTGTTTGGCTCTTGTCTGAGCTGTGTTGGAGGTCAGCTGGCGTTGATCTCAGTTACAGATGTGATTATGCCCGGCAGTGGAGCCCCTGGATCTGCAGCCTGGCTTTCCCTCAGCCCTTCTTTGTCAGTGTGGGCACACCCAGAGATCTCCGGGTTGCTCAGTACCGTTGTGTTCCCTTTCGACCGGGACTCTTGGTTGTCCCTGGCTCTCATCTGTGGGTATGTCTTACTGTCCACAGCCTGACCCCTGCTCCTGCTGACTGCTCAGCTCCTGGCTCCTGTCCCGTGGGGATCTGCTCTGTGGACAGTATCACTAAGGAAGAGAATTGTTGCTTAGAAAATTAGTCAGCCAAGACCTTTTAAAGATCACTCACAGATATTCAGAAGCAACTTCCATAGTCATGGGCAATTGATAAAACAGGCTGGCAGTAGCATTATCACATCTATGTTTTACACAAAATAAGATTCTCATCTTGTTTCAGGACCTCCTGTGGAGTCTGTTTGTTTGGGCCTTTGATTCAGAGTCTATTTAGAAATAGGAAAACTGAGAGCAGTGCCTTTCCTGTAATGACTCTGGGGTGGCCTCTATATTTATTGGACTAAAAGAAATACCTAATAGATGAACTAGAGGCTTTGGAACTGGTAACCTGGCAAATACATTTTAATTCAGAAAATTCAGTCTCCTCAGCACTAGAATATTTTTTTATGGTAGGACTAATATATTTTGCAATTTATAAAATCATAATAACTAATCTACATGGTGGTTAGAATAGCAATAAGTTTATCTCTGCGAAGGCTTACGTGATTTCTCTGCCTTTGCTGACCTTATTAGGTTTTCTCAAGTTTCTCTTAATTTGTGAAGTATCCTTTGAACAGTATTTAGTTGGGTATTTGTTCTCCTCTCACATTCTTTCTGAAACAGATTATTTTTCTGAAGTTAACCCTGACTGTGACAGGCCCTATTGCTTTTGTTACAGGCCTTTGGTATCAGATTTCAGGGCCTTAATGGACACAAAAAGAGACTTTAATGAAAATCACAATGGGATACATCTTACAGCCTTTCTGAATGGTGATAGATGTCTATAAAGTTAGGAACATTAGGGATTTCTGAAAAAGTCTTTCAAGATATTTTTCTCACAAGATAATCACACATTTTGATGCCTTTCATGTTCTGGCAGAGGTTATTCTATTGATATTTTTTATCTATGATCTCATCAATTAATTATCAGATACTTCATCATAGTCCACCCAGTTGTTTGAAATCTTTTTCTTTAAATTATCATTCTGTAAAAATGCAGGTTCTTGGCAGTACATTCCCTGAAATACTATGCCTCTGTTCTGTAGCTGAAATGTTACCTTTTGAAAATCCGCAGTGGCTCTCTCATAATTCCCAACATTTCTCTTAAAATTCAAGCTTCAACAGAGAGTCAATTCCAGCCTAAGACTATCACAACTAAGAGTATTTTCTGTCTTTCCTGATCTGTTTAGGCACCCAGCCTCAGTAGCTAAACTCTGCAGTCTCTAACCAGCTGGGAAAATAAAAGGCAGGTAAGTAAAGCTCCTTCCTTGTAGTGATCATTGCAGACATAAACTCTCCCTCTAGAGGAGGTCTCGTGGGTGATAGAAAACAAAATTAAGCATTGTCAATGCCTTTTGCCCCTGAAGTTGGAACAAACAGTATAAACCTTTAAAAGTGTGAGCCGAGTCTTCTCTTTCCGATCACTGATGTCCCTCCTCGATTAAACTGTAATTCATTGTTGTAAAGAGAGTAACATTTTTTGAAAACCCTTTCAGGAATTTTTTTTTTTTTCAGGAATTTTTTTTTTTCCAGAAGCCCAAGAAAATAAAATCCATTTCCAGCAACAATGTTTCTGTTTTCTTTTAAATCCAGCAGAATCTTTTAAAGAAAATAATTTATCTAATTTGTGGTTAGCTTAGATAAAAAACATGCTCTCCAAAGTTAAGCATTTAGTCAACCTTTGAGACTGAGCAAGAACGTATCATACACTTAATTTTCTTTTAATGTTACTGGGAAACCTGGAAATGTAGCTTGCTAAGACTAATTAGTTTTCTCTGTATTTAGAGAAAAAAACATGTCCAGGCTTAAGAGGGAATGTTGTTGGAAATTTTATTGAAAAAGGCTTATTTCTGCTGGAAAAATGGTAACCTGAGTGAAGCTGGACTTGGGATGATTTGTGACCATGCAATCTGGGGGAGAACATAAAGGCTTCATTTTACTATATTTCAATAAAGACCACTGGAGCTATGCAGCAGTAGTTCAAAATAATGGGTTTGTTTTTTACCAGGGTTTGTGCCGAATTCTCTTATCAGAGACCTACTGGCAGAGGGAGTTCGTATGGTCAGTGAGCTTGTGCTTCTTATGCCAGATGCCAGCTGTGGCTGCTACAGAGGAAGTGGCAGAAGCTGAGACATTCTACTGGGGAGAGAAATATTTCTTGCAGGCAGATTTGACTAGAGCAGATATTATCTACATTTTATCATTGTTAAGAAGCTCTGCAAACAACATCTGCCCTCCTCCAAGGCTGCATATTTTTTGGTGTGGAAGGTAGTGCTGGGATCAGAGAAGGAGCCCTCCAGCAGAGAAGCTGTTATGTAGATAAGCAGGCAGCCTTAACTGTGCTGCTCCAACATCATTATGATTGGGCTCTGAATAAAACCTGCAAGAGTCTGACAAGAACTTCCAAAAGGGACTTTCCTCTGGCAGAGACAGGAAAATATATTTGACAGTGTTTTATGAAAGTGTCAGGATCAAGCTAATAAGATTTCCCTACTCTTTTGAACAAGTTTATTATTATTGAGAGTAATCAATTAATGTAAAATTCTACTGTGACTAAGGAAACAATTTAGATTACTTTTTAAGAGGGTTTTTACCATGTGCTTTGCCATGAAGTAAAGCTAGTAGAATAATAAATCCTCTCCAAACTGTTGCTTTAGACACACCATTTATCTGATACTTGATCTGCAGCACAGATGTGCAGCCAAATAGATAAAGTTGTGTCTTGTTGAGATAGATTCAGTAATGTTTTTGCATACTGTGAAATGTATTTGACTCATGTATTTCCTGAGGATTCTAATCCTTTTAATACAAAAAGTTAGATTTTTTTTTCTCTTCTGTTTTTAACTTAAAGTTCCTACTAGGCTTCCATGACGTTTCTACCAGGGATCATGACTATCCTAATTCTGAGTTGTAATTACTGAATGTTTTGATAAAGAATACACAAAAAAAGCATGCAAAAATGATCAGACAGCTAAAAAACTTTTTTAAAAGTTTTTTTTTTTTTTTTCAGATTTATACAACTGCACCAATGGTCTTTTTTTTTTCTAAATTGGGAAAAAAAAAGTCACTTTTTTCTCCCAGTGACCTGCTGACATGTAAAAACTTGAAAAAAAAATGGATCCAACGAAATAAACAAAAGCAGAATTCTGTTTAGGAAAAATACACAAGTCTCTTAAAACAAAGCAGGGCCAAATTGACATATTACAGTGCTCTTTGTAAAAAGAGCAGTGTAACTTATAGAAAAAAAGAGTAATGTGGTAAAAAAAACCACAGTAAAAACATGGAGTTGATAGAGGATATTGACAAACATGATTCTAGAAATCTACCACACAGAGAGCAGAAATTTATGAAGCGCTTAAAGACAGCTTCTTCTAAAAGCCTATTGATATTTTTATTTCCAAAAAATACAGGACGTATGTTCTTAAGAAAATGTATTTAATGTGCTTTTAATGATCTATGTGTCACTTTTCATTTTTAATCTAATGAATACTCAATATCTTACATTAAAAATTTCACACTTTTATTATGAATAATTTTTAAAAAAGCAAACCTATTGTTATTTCAAATAATTGTTACTCTCTGATTCACCCTGTTTAATCAAGGAAATGGGTTAGAAGGTGTCCGTTTATCTAACCCCAAACTTCCTTCTTGCCACTCTATTGTTTTATATGAAATGTAGGTTTTTCTTTGGCTTGGTGAGGAAGAAACTGAGAGTACATTTGTACGTCTTTATTTTTTGAAATGGATTCTCCGTGCTACTTGAAGTGACTTATAGGAATGTATAAAATGAGAATGGAAACCCCACAGTGCAAATAGAACTTCCTTTTCAAAAATGTGCTTTCAAAGTCTTCATGCCAAATGCATCCCTGGTGTAAATCAATTCCAGTAGCATTACGCCAGGGAACAATTCAGATTTTCCTCTCCATGTCAGTGACCCACTGGTAATATCAATCTATCTGCCATGCTACTTTCAATTGTGTTTCACTCACATTTATAGAATTAGTTACACTTTATGGCAGAAAGTACTAAGATAGCCTTTTTTTCCCCAATACCTTCAGGAGTGAATGTATTGTGAGCGAATTGCACCTTCTATTTATTTTTTCTCCTGAGATGGAAGGAGCAGGTGTAAAAGATTTAATGAAGCAACTACGAAGTTGCAAGGGTCATTCGTGTGTAGAAAGCTATAAATTAACGGGTTCTTAGGGGAAATTACCTTCTGCGTTTACGATGTTGCCATTTATAAATTATCACTAAACTCCTGGGAAACAGCAGTTTGAAAGTTCAGAAAAGAAAACACCGACATCTTTTTGTATTTGCAGATATGTCAGAAAAGAACGGCTGGAAGAACTTGTAATATAATAATAAACATTCAAGGGAAGCTTCATAGCAATAAATTTTGTTTGCTTTTGCAAAAGTTGGCTGAAATATACATACTAAAATCCTTTTTGTACAGACAGGATAAGTCTGTGGTCATTGGAGACCAGTTTACTACCTGACATAATCAAATCTGCCAAGCCACAATTTTGTAAGATGTTTTCTTATCCTCCTTAAAACAATTTTTTGTTTTGCAAAAAAATGTTAATAGATTTTTTTTTTTTTTTAATAGGTGGAACAGGCAAACATGAAAATTCTTTAATTATTTCTCTACTATGCAATTCTTCAGGGTTTTGCTGGGGAGTAATGGTGGTGTGAATACCTTTAAGAGGAAGGCTGTAACTCTGCTACGTCATTATATGGCAAACCCAGATTGCTAAGAATAAGCTCCTAAAAAGCAATAACATCTGTAAAAGTAATGTACTTGTCTCTTTTGGTAACTGATCTGAGAAATATCACAGTATTCTTGGAGCTGAAATAATAGTTTCAGCTGGTATCAACTGATATGGCAGAAGGAGTCTCATAAGTACAAAAGTTTGAAACAGCATCTTCAAGAACTCTCTTTACTGCTGTTGCTTTTCTGAAGCAGTTATTCAGTTGATGGAAAGTTGCTTAAAAATATATGTTCTATAAATAATTTTAGGCTGCATAATTGTAACCATTTATGGTAGTCTTTTTTTCCCCAACTTGGCATAACACTGTTACAATAGAAAAACATGAAATTGTAGAGAGGATAAAAATGCACATTCTGTATTTTGGTAGCTGAGGAGAAGCTTGAGACTACTTTTCCTGTCCCTTTTTAATCAATAAAATTAGAGAATGTTTATCAAATGTTTGCAAACTTTAATTATTATTAAGGGGGACAATTTTGTAAATATTTGCCCCATTGCTACTTTTAAAGATTCTACGGGAGCCTTCTCTTTTTCTTAATTGGAAGCTTCTTTCTAATTTAGAATGAATTCAGGGTAGTTTATAGCCATTCTTTTTTTGCTCTTTTGTTTAACAAGCTTTTCCTTTTCTATTGTTGATCTCCTCCTTGCTTCCACAATTGTATTTGCACTCCTTCTCTGGCACTGTATCACTGTGTTCATGAAGTTAGATTCTTCTGCTCCCTATCCAGGAAGGTAGAACACCCTTTCTTCTCATCATACAATTTTGCAGTTAGTTGCAAAATTCAGGTCTGGGGCAACTTGTCCTGGGTGTGGATGACCAGTAATACATTTATGCTATCATTTTGTAGAGGTCTTGTTTAACTATGAACACGTCTCTTACTTAGAAATGCCTTGTTAGATAGAAAAATGTCAGAAAAATTCAGAAGCAGTTTCAGATTGCACCGTACTGCGTTTGGTATGCAAGCCCTGCTCCTATTCCCATAATTTCTATTGAGATTTTTTGCATTTCAGAAATCTTATTAAACTCTGTAATATGGTTCTTTGTACTGCTAAATGTTATCTATTTTGTTCCCTTCCTTGAAATCTTCAGGTTCTTCCAGCATGACATTCTAATCCTCTTTTGTGTTGATGCACCTGACTTTGTGCCTTCAACAGATTTCATTAACAAGCTGCTTCTTTTTCCCTTGTCAATAAAATCAATTATGTTCTCTACATCTGATTTTCAGTTAACTGGTTTATAAAACATAGATCTATGGTTTTATCCCATTTTGTCTCATTTTCTGTTTATCCTCTTGCCTAATTTATTAGACATCTAAGAAATACTCATTTAGAGTATTATCTAAAGCCATGGCACTATCGTGGCATTTCAGGGTAGGCTGCGATAGATAATATCTTATCTGCAGTCACCAGTACTCCTAAATGGATATTCCTTTGACTGCACTGCTCTCAATTTAACAATATTGAAAGTACAGTGTAGCAGAAAAAATAGTTTGTAATCATGACAAACACAATACTCTTTAAGCAGGTTAAATTGCATAGAAATATCTCCCATCAGCTCAAGAAAGAAAAAGGATCCAGATATTGACCATGATTTGGTGTGTACACAACTGCATCAAGCAGGGTTCCTCTATCCTGAAGGATTAAACAATAAAGAAAAAGCTGTTAAATTTTCTATTTTTCACCAAATGCACAGAACATACGTCATGCAACATTTTTTGCAAGCTCACATATAATATACATATTTATATACCTTTTCAAGTGGACTGAATAAAGCTTTGCATTTTCTCTTTTGCAGTTCTCTGATTAGTGGATTCTTCATTCAATTCCTCCTATCACCTTCATTCTCACATTTTCTATTCAAAATGCCAAGTAGTATACATCATATATAGTCACACTATGCAAGGCCTCACTTTCCAAATACAGACAAAGGATGCCACCATAATGTTATGTTGCATCTATTCTTCGTAATCTTCCTGAGATTTTTTCACTGTGACATAGCAATAACCTAGTAAAAGTGGATGGCTGGGTCTTCTGAGAGTAGCTGGATAACGTGGTCTTCTGTAAATATTATTTGCTGTGTCAATTATAATCTTGATATTTTAAAGTCAGTTAAAAATCATCCTTCCTAGATGAGGTTTGAAGCATAATCTAAAAAGAGCATGAGATATCTCAGTGAGCCCTTCTTTTGGATCAGATCTGTTTCATGCTTTATTCTTGTTAGTTATTAAGAAAGTTATTTTAGTGAAATGGGTCAGGTTAGTATGCTTTTGATTATTTCTCTAAGAGTTACATTTCCCTAGCACACTAAAAATCTCTGAGAATTATTCTCCCTCCTTCAGGGGAAGCACTGAGCTGGATATTTAATTAAGTGTTAAGTAGTTTCAGCTATCATTTACTTCATCTGGAGAAACTTCATTGTTCCAGCCCTGTTCTTCCAGAATTGAAAGCTGCATGTTTAAGTGGATTAGATCATAGAATTATGGAATGGTTTGGGTTGCAAGAGACCTTAAATATAATCTTTTTTCAACCCCTTGCCTTGGGCCTTTCACTAGACCAGGCTGATCAGAGAGATGTTCCCCTCAGCTTTGTGCATACCATATTTTCATAATCTCTCATCTCTCTTTTAAGTAGGTGACTCTAAATGCCTGAATGAAGCTCCCAGGCCACAAATAATAGCATAAATCTAATCAAAAGGTGTCATAATCAGAGCAGATTGTTTGTCAGTTGTGCATTCGCTGTTTTTATCTTCTTGGATACCAAGGGGCACACTCGTGCATTTCAAAAGAACATTGCAATGCAATGTTACATTTCAGAGGATGAAGAAAACATAAGAACACAGTAAGACAAAATAATTAACTTTTTTTTTTCATATTGAATCACTTTAAATAATTTTCAGGGCAAAAATGCTATTATAGATTTGCATATAGACACTGTTATATGTGAATTGCATTTGATAATCAGAATAACTAAATAACTCAAACACACTTTCAGAATCACTGAATCGTGTAAAATAAATCATTCAACAATGAATACAGAATTAAGGATTTGAGCTTTACATAATGATCTTTGTAATTATAATAAATAACCTTATACTCCATCTACATCTCTGATGTACCTATTCATTATTAGTCATAAGTTATAGTTCCTTTCTCAAGACAAGCTTTTCAATGGTATTTATGAAAAAAAAAAACAAACAAACAACAAAACAACCTTTTGAAATATAAACAGAGTAGTAGAGTGCTCTGGCTATTTCCCAGTTGTGATAGGAGATTTTCACAACAGTGGCTGAAGGTGTTTCCATTCTTTCTCTTTATTAAAACTCAAGTGCTATTAAGAAAGTTCTTTTCCTCAGATTGTGGAATAAAAGAAGTGTCTGGCAAAATATTATATTTAAGAGGTTTCTTAATGATTTTACAGATTTAACTATTCATGAGTACATTTCATTTTCTTAATAGAAATTCTAATCAAATCAATGAAAAAAAAAAATCTGACTCTCAGATTATAGTGGGAGTGGAGTTTACATAGTGGATAATGAAATTTTATTAAACTGTTTCCATAAAACCTTTTTTCTTTAATTCAAAGTTGTAGATGAATAAGAATATAATATGCTAATGAACTATGAATGTCTTTTTCTTTCTTCAGTCAATGTTTTTTTATTATAAAGCTATATAAAGATTTATTTCAATGGTTATATATCTAAAAATTTGCTATCACTTTTTGATCTTTCTTTATTTCTTTTCTTCAAAATATTGTGGTTTTCTTGCTTAATTTAAAGGCTTTTCTTCATTCTAATATCTAACCTAAATTTCCCCTCCTTAAATTTGTAACCATTACTACTTGTCCTATGACTACAGTTCCTGTTGAAGAGTCCCTCTTCATCTTCCTTTCCCTTCAAAATCTTTCAGGATATGCCATTCAGGATATTTTATAGAGAAAGAAACAAACAAACAAACAAAACCCTCTGTGCCCCACCAGAAAACACAACTCAAAAAACCTCCCAAAAGCAAAAAGATCCAACTACAAATAAAACACTTAATCAAAGCCCTCCCTATTGCATTCATTGAAGGGCCCTTTTCAAAACAATTTTTCTTTCTATTTTACTCAAGCCATTTATCTATTATAACGTGCCTTCATTATTCCTGGTTTGAGCAGAACCACAACTGTCACACACTGACAGTAGCCAGTAATGTATCTGACTCAGTGCTGCTTGGCAGGTTGTCTCATGCTGGTGCCTATTTTTTTTTTTTCCTAGAAATATTCTTTTTTTTTCTAATGTCTAAAATTTTGGTTGAGTAATGTGGTTGTCCCGTTTCTCATGGTAGAAATTGTCCCTGCTCTCTCTTCTGAGCAATTTGCCATGGCTAGTGCCTCTCTAGGTTTGCAGATAATAGCCTCAAAAGCAGTAATTGATAAAAGAAAAATACTTTGTCTGTCTTTCTACTCTTTTAGAAAGGAAAAACTGTGTGTCAGGAATAGAATAGCTCGATATCAAAAGTTCTAGAATTTGGCTCTTCCCCTTCCTATAGACAATTCTAGAATAAGCAGCACCAAGTAAATATTCAAGAAAGGTGAAAACAATAAATAAAAGTTGTTGGGTTTAAGAGAAAAAAACTCTTGCAAATTAGTGATTTGGGTAAATGATTCATACTTATAGAATACCAGGTTGCAAGGAACCCCAAAGATCATCTGGTCTAACCTTTTTTGCCAAAAGCACGGTCTAGACAAGATGGCCCGGCAGCCTGTTCAGGTGAATATGAAAAGTATCCAGTGTTGGGCAATCCACCACTTACTTACCTGTGGAGATTATTCCAATGGCTGATTGCTCTCATTCTGAATTTTCCTCTTGTGTCCAATATTTTCCCCAGGAATAACTTTATCCATCATCCCCCATCTTTTCCATGCAGCTCCTTTCAATCAGGGAATCTCCATCTACTATATCCACCCGTCTCTTTTTTCCTCACATGTAGATTCCTACTGCCTCACAAATATTACTAAGGATAACATTAATTTAATATGTAGGATGACATCTATCACTGTCTTAACACATCTCAATATATTTTAATTTACCAGTTCAGTCTAATTATAAAATTCCTTACATAGTCTCAAATCCTTAAGTCTTGTTGAAGCTATGCCTTAACAGAATCAGCCACAATGATTTTTACACAAAGAATAATATACAGACAATATTATTTCTCTGGAAACATGATACACTGTAAACCCCAACACAAGGGATTTATGATCTTCTTAAAAAAAGATAACAGGAACAGGAATTTATTTGCACTTACCCAAAAGGTTCTTTGGCTTCAGAACGAGGTACAAGCAAATGAGAAAAAAAAGGTGGAAATGAGAATTAACACCAGCAGTTGTTCTGAAAAAGACAGTAGTCAATTTTTATTAATGTCATTGTTTTAAAAGTCTTGAAAAAATGAGATGTGAATATGCCTGACTGTGAAAATTGTGGTTATTAGATGTAACTTCCCTCTGAAGTAGGCTTCCAAATGGGATCTTGGGTGAATCTGTGTAAGATTCTTCCTCTCACAGAAGTATCTGAATAAACCTACATTAATGGGTAACTGGAGGTCCAAGGAGCAGATCAAAAACTGAAAGCCGCAAATCCACCTTTTTGGTCAAAATGGACAGCAATTCAGTGAGATAAAAAAGAAGAGACAATTTTCCATTTTATCTTGGTATAAATAGATTGTGTGCTTCATCTCACTTGTATTTTCTGTCATTATATTCATTACTGACATTAGAAATATTTTTATTTTTAGTTGCATATTTCTTTCCTCTAGCTTAAGTGGTACTGTAAAGTACCTAGATAATAAAAAAGCATTTGTTACTGAAAGACACAGCAAGTTTTACTAAGTGTATGAATAAATATGCAACTTTCACAATGGAAATTGTCTCTTCTTTTTATCTGACTGAATTGCTGTCCATTTCAACCAAAAAGGTGGATTTTGGGTTTCAGCACATTTCTTGGCCAAAGGCTAGGAGCAGGTATTTGGTTTCAGGTGTCCGAGACAAAGGGAAATGCTGCACTGCAGCAGCCAGGAGAAGCAAAGCACCACATTGTAATCAAGGCTACTGTCTGGAGAGTTGGATGTGTCCTTCCCTGAAAGTTACTACGGAGATTATCTTTTCTGTATTCAGTAATTCCAAAGTGTCTAGACTTGGGGGATCAAAAATTCCAAGCATATGCTCACTAGCTTTAAAATATGCCTTTTTGGATTAATGATGTATTTGTTTTATAATGCGATTTGGAATAGGCTGAAAGTATTTGCATATTAATGGTAAATTCCAATCTCAGTAATTAAAATGCAATATACCTGATAACTTTTAAAAAAATTAACATTGTCTTTGAAATATAATTAATTAGATTGGAATATTTATCAAAGAGTTAAACAAACTTAAGTATTTCGTACCAAACATTCAACTCTCTTTTGGGTTGTTTCAGTTTTTATATTCATTGCCAACAATTTCAACTTCAAGCAAGGAGTCAAAGATGCAGATGAAATAGTTTTTAACTTCAAGTAAGAGACAATCACTATAGGATTCTCACTTCATTCTATTCAAATGCCAAAGGCCAAAGATTTCTGCAGCCTAAAGACTGATGTAGACCCTGAGGCTGTAGCAGAGTTTTAAAACAAATTCAGGAAACTATTCTCTACAGGAGAGTATTTGGTGAAATTGGAAACCTGCATATACATAGATACACAATTGTGAATCTCAGTTGCTTGAAGGAGCTCAATCTCTGCCAGCTTTTGCATAGCAATTTCAGGATGAGCTGTTCTTGATAAGTTATTTATATTCTCCTGATGTTCACACAAATTGGGCTGAGGACTGATCTCTTGCTGTAAAACAAAGTCTAGATACTCCAGGATAGCAAGATACAATCATTGTCACTTCACTGTTAAACTCCTAACTTCCATGAAAAACAATAAACTGTGCAGCTGGTGATAACAGCAGTACAAAACATCTTCAGTTGGTTTTTTGCCCATTTTGCCAATATTCAAGGAAACAAAGCTCATATTCAAGTTTATACAAAAGCAGTTTTGTACCATTCATAAGTTACAATTTTTATTCTTCAGCTTTAACTGTGATTAAAAGTTTCCTATGCCCTTTATGTTGTCTCTTCATTTCATGGATATTTTCTTAAGTCAGCACTCTTATATAGATGAAATTTGTTAGAAGTTAGCACTTCAAAAAACTCACACAACCCTGTGAGGTAGAAACAGAGTGGTAAATGAGACTTTTTGGTTTTAAGGGTCTCTGTGCTTTTTTCTTATGCTTCTGTATCTCTTTGCACAGCAAAATTTGGAGCAATTGTAGCTCCAGGCTGTTGCTTAATATTACTGTTATTCAGTAGTGTTCAGTATCAAATTAGACTTTGTAAAATCAGTGTACTTTTAGTTATTTATTTCCTTTTTTTTTCAATTTTTTTTATATTGGATTTTGCTATACCCACATACTGATACTGCTTAATATCATATCCCAAATGTACTATTGGTCATGGAATTATTTCAGCAAAGGAAACAATTTCCTGTTTTGTGATAGAAATGGAATTAAAAACCTCTGATCACCTTAAGTTTTCTAAGCTCTTGAGCAGCCTGAAATTCTAAAATACATGTTCACATGTATAACTTATTGATAATTATGTGGACATGTGGCTGTATCTTCCCTTGTATTGGTCTGAAAGAGAAACTACAGAAATATTGAATATGTTATACAAGAAAATAAGGCTTTGTAGGAGAAATACCTTATTGTACTTGACTGCTTCTTTTGCATTTTCTTGAGACAAGTTGTTTTCTCTCAAATTATGACAATTCTGATGTAAGATTGGAAAAAGATTGTATGAATAAGAAAACTGTTTTTCTATTCCTCAGTCATATTGATGTGGAGGAATTTATCTAGCAGATCTTTTCATGAGATGATAAGTAAGTATCTCTTAATTTAATGTGAAATGCTACTAATTGTGTCTTTCCCTCTCTGAATATTTTTCTATTTCCAAACCCTGGTATTTCTATACAAAATTACTTAATTAAAACATCTTAAAGCTTCTTTGGACTATGGTGCAGCAATGGGACCTTTTAAATACCAAATTAACATAAGTGCACAGTTTTATAGATAATTATGCTGAAGCACATAGCAAGTAATTGTTAACCTGTTTCTCTCTTTTGATTCACAAAAAAGCAGAGAAGTATCTTATGGATTATTCATGGTGCTATTTTCTTTAAAAGAAACACCAAAGCAAAATAAAAAATGTGTCTTTTGTTGATGGGCAGAACATGGAATAGAGTCATACTGAGATTTACTGTTCAGTTACAGAACCATAAGAAAACTTAAACAGTAAGAGAGTATTTCTTCGGGAATGAGATAGTGTTTGTTGTTCCATCGTTTATTTCCTTGTAGCTCAGGAAAACACATGCAGCTTTGTGAAACTTTCAGTATTGGGCTGCTTCTGCATGATATAGAGTTGATTTTCTTCCTAGTAGCTGGCATGGGGCTATATTTTGGATTTGTGATAGAAGCAGTGTTGACAACAGAGGGATGTTTTTGTTGTGACTGAACAGAGTTTGCACAGAGCCAAGCCTTTTTCAGCCTCTCACATCACCCCGCCAGCAATTACGCTGGGGGTGCACAAGGAGTTGGGAAGGGATGTCAGCTGGGACAGCTGACCCGAGCTGTCCAAAGGGATATTCCATAACACATGGCATCAGGTTTCACATATAGCTAAAGCTGGGAGAAGAAGCAGGGGGACATTTGGGGTGATGACGTCTGTCCTCGCAAGTCACCACTACACGTGATGGAGCCGTGTTGTCCTGAGGATACTGAACACCTGCCTGCCTGCAGGAAGCAGTGAATTAATTCCTCGTTTTGCTTTACTTGTGTGAGCAGCTTTTGTTTTCCCTATTAAGTCATCTTTATCTCAGCACATGGGATTTCTTACTCTTGCACTTTCCATTCTCTCCCCATCCTGGGTGGCTCTGCGGAGCTTAGTTGCCAGCTGGAGTTAAACCACATGTGTTTATGACACAGAGTATGTGACAAAACATGACTTTGTTCTCATGACTGGCATTCTGATCTAGCTATTTTATACCCAAATTCTGAGCATGTTGGTTAGAGCACAGCGTTGGCATTAATAACGCCAAGGTCATGGGTTTGATCCCTGTATGGGCTATTCACTTAAGATTTGGACTTGATGATGCTTCTGGGTCCCTTCCAGCTCAGATTATCCTTTGATTTTGTGATTATGTGCTTAAGTATCTGCCTCGTGTAACACAATGGACTCACAAACAAAAAGAAGATTGGCTGGTGTGAGCAACAAAATCAAAAGTAGGATAAAATTAAGAGTGAAATTTAAGAATAACCTACTTGAAATGACAAAAATGAAAATACAAATCAAACTAGTTTGTGTGTGTGTGAAACTCAAATTCTTATTTGCCATACCAGTTTACAAAGTATCCAGGAGCTATTAAACATACTCTATATGCACACATTTTCTGAAGAAGTTCATCAAAATTACATGAAAGAAATGTTCTCATATTTAACACAGGAACTACCTTTCCAAGAAAACAAAGGGTTTCTTACCACAGTCCTGAAGTCACAGCCTATAGTATCCTCTGTTTTCTAAACAGCTTTGGCTTCCGGGGTTCAAGTTTGTCCTGGCTTCCTGTTGCAGGGATCCTTAATGGGGTGGGACTGTGCTATGCTTTAAATTTAAGTCTCTAGTGTTAGTATGCTACTTATTGCCAATGTCTGTATCTTTTTAATCTTCCTTCTGTTGGGTGAAATTAAAAGAGATAGAACAGGCAGTTTAAGATGGCAATATGCATCTATACTGTTTAGAAGGTGACAATTCTGCTGCCTCCAGAGAAGATTTTTTATTGACCATACGGTTATCTGAATCTGTAGAATGAAAAATACAGGATTTTTTAGGAAAAACCCTACTAAGCAGATCCATAATCCAATACCTAGATGAAGAATATTCACCTTTTTGCTTTACACTGCCAAATTTCTAAACCAAATTTATTTGTTTTTCCGTACAGATAAAGAATCTTTTCCACTTAAACCTCAGTTTTCCGTAAAATACATGTTCAGATTTTACGTCTGACTTTGTTCAGTGGTGTGTGTCATGTTGTGTTGTGTCAGTAAAGGCAAGGTGACTGAAGTCAAGCAATTTAACACATTAGCTACTAAAGATTTCAGCAACAAACATTGAAATCTGGCTTCTTGGAAGTAATTGCTTTTTCTTCATGGAAATAGTGTTTTCCAACCTGTTTTTTATAAAAGCAGATTGTTTTCAAATGTCTTGGCAAAGGATACAAATGGCTCTGATTTGGTTTTGTTTTGAAATGCTCAGCAAATCTCTAATTGCACAAAAACATAATTTAAATGTCTGACTCCGCAAATTTATTTTGTTTTGGCATGAAGTACAGTAGAGGTTTTAGTAGCTTGTGATGGTGGAAAAGAAATTTGAAAGTAAGTGTTTCTATGTTAATAAGGAAGAACAGCTTCTCATTACGAAGTGTGACTTCAAAAGTGTTTTTTAACTAGAGGCACTATCAAAAGAAACTGGGAAAGCAGCAGAAAAAATGAACCTTGACCATAGCATCTAGCTTAATAAGCAATAAACTGGGCAACAATTTCCAGAGGATCTAATTGCTTTAAAATTATTCATTGCTCAGAAAAATCTCAGTGTTAATAAAACACACACATATATATATATATATATATGTATGTGTGTGTGTGTTTTAATATTGTGTAAAAAATGAAGTAGTTTGCTTCTTTTTTAGTAAATAATCTACACTTGTAAAAAATCTCAGTTCATCAGATTTCTCCTTTTATTACAGCTGCAGCCATGGTTTTTTCCAGGTGTAGCGGAGCCAGTTGAAGAGATTGCTCAGCTACTCTTCAGAACCTTCTGGCTGGAAGTTGCTCTCCCACCTCTCAGCCTTCAAGTGTAGTCAATCTTATTTCACTTCCACTAAAATGACCCAACTCAGCATTAGTGATAACACGTTCAAACTTGACTGTGTCTGGGCTGACATTGCACATATTCATATTTACACTCTAACAAGTGAGAAGGGAGCAACCTATGGTGTGGAAAGGTTAGTTGAAAATAGCACTGAGTAGGATCATGCTATTTTTGGAAATCTGAATTTCTGTGATATTTGTGTTGAATAAATTCACAGCAAATGAACACAAAACAAGTAAACCCCTGCTATGTGACATCCTAGCACTTAAAATTAAATTATTACTTGTTCTTATTATATCACAGCAGTCATATCATACCTTTCCTATCAGAATCTTCATTCCTTTTTCTGCGTTCCTGAAGGCTTAATATTAGTTTTCCAGATCATATAATTATATCATTTATGTCTCTTTTTTTCTCCTCCAAATAAGGCAGATTCAACAAGATCACTAGCAGTAGTTGGTACTCTCAAACAATCTATTATTGTAATAGGAAGCTGTGCAGACATACTTGAACTTTGCTATTTTTCATTTCAATTTGGATTTTAATAAAGAAGGACTAAATCAACTAACTGCTTGAGTAAGACACTGAAGACAAGATAAAAAGAACTTAACTTTTTTTTTTTTTTTTTGGTCTCAAAATGACAGCAAGAATTATTTTTGTTTCAGAATATGTTTTTCTGGAACAGCAAAAAATGAAGACATCTTGAAAGAGCAGAAAGAAAATAGGAACAGCCAAGTATACTTCAAGATACTGCATTTTGAAGAAAAAATCAAACATAGGAAAAACTTGAGAAGGACTAAAGTTGGATTGTCAACATATTTGAGGTAAAAGGCATCATTTTTATTTTCTTGTAAAACACATATATTTATTTCACTGAAAGGGAGGAAAAAATAAGCCTTTAACAAACACCTAAATAATACTTTATGTAACTGAATAAAGTTTCAGTCCATTTGTACTAAGTGAAGTAAGAGGTGAAGTTGACTGAAGATGGATGGTAGTATTTCTCCTTTGGTACTTAATGTAGCTTTTCCATCTTATTTCAAATTTAAAGGAGAAAAGTTGGATTATTTGGGGGGAGAGTTTTTTTGGTTTAGTTCTTTTTTGGTTTTTTTTGTTTTTTTGTCTGGAGCTTTTAGCTTTACGTTGCTTCTTGGCTGCTTGGCAACTGAGAGACTTGCACAATGTAACAGATTGCATAAGTGAGATCACTGAGTAGTTGTGCCTAAGGGAAATTTCTTTGCTATAGTTGATTTAAATTAAAAAATGCTATGAACTCGATTTATCAAGACATTGAAGATACTTCAGTCTTCTGAATAGTCTTGCTGACCTCAGCTGACACCCTTGTCTCACTGCCATTCTTTCAAACAGAGGAAAGATTTTCTGTGTAAAGAACTTTAAGTTATAATGACATGTAGTACTTTAGATCTCCCTAGATGTGCCTCTGGAATATTATGTAGTGATTCTTCCCTGCCATTGAAAACACACCAGTCTATTCTATACATTTGGAGTCTCAGAGTTGCATCTTGATATGTGTATTGAAGAAAGACTTATGTGAAAAAAATCTTGTTAAGTTAAAGGATAAAATTTGAGTACTGTTGAAAAAAACTAAGGCTCCTTCTGTGGAGCCCTGTAAATTCATTGGTGGTTCAGAAACCTTAGCTTTTTCAGTCATGCATTTTTTTTCTTCATCAGGGGATGTTCATGGCTTGGACTTTATATTTTAAAATCTGTTATTACAGGTTTTTCTTAATTACAATTAGTTATTCTCTATACTGCATCCACCTGAAGACCAGAGAAGTAAAAAAGATTTTTTAACTCGCTCACTTATTCAAATCTTCACTGATGTCAAAATATGAAGGACATAAACAAAATAGCCACTAAAATGCTGAAAGACCATTTTTCTGTGGAGTGCTTACTACATGAAAGATATCAAATATCCAGAACTACATGTATACTATATAAATATTTTGCAGAACAAAATGAAGAGTCTTCTATGAACCCAAAAAAATCAGAACTTTAATTTTCCAAGTGTTTCTTCATCTCAAATCTCCCAGGCTCAGAAGTACTGCCACATGTATTCACATGCCCAAGAAACCAAGTGCAGAAAGGTAATGTTGATTGAATCATGCCAGATATGAGGTGTAATTCTGGGATGGGGAAAAACAAGGTGGAGAACTGGTATTCAGATTGATATCTGACACCGCAAAGAGAGCAAGCATTTTGAAATTAGGTACACCTGAAAAATATATAAGGATGTCTATGTCAGAAGCTGGCCACTAGGAAATTCATGAGCATGGATATACAGGCAAGATATCACGGATGTCAGCACTTCTATCACCTGGACATAAGTGTTTCTAGAAATGAGATATGTGGAAAATCCCGTTGTTCCTGTACCTTGCAAAGTGAGATCTGTGATGAGATAGAGAAGGTATCGTGTGAAAAACATGCTGGGGGAAAAAAAAGAGTTTTAGCGTATTTCATAAAAGCTCATTAATATCATCAGATCATGCATTCACACATCCCATCCCTGTCCCTCAAAGCTGAGCTTTAAAAAGACATTATCTTCTAACTTTCTGAGTGCATCTCAGCCAAACAGGATGATTTCAGGAGACCACTACCATCCGATTATTGATTTAATTAAGAAAAAACAGGAAGCAGCCACTTAATTTTTAATTGATGAATAGTGAACAGACAAAATTCTGCCTACTGCCATAATAAGAACAAAATTCATCTATGCTTTAATTTGCACAAGATACTGTTAAATAAAAAAGTACACAAGATGGAACACTTCGTTGGGCTGAAATGTATTTTGTCTTTGCCAATGACAGGCAGACACCAGAAAATTCAGTAACAGAAATGTCTGTGGACTTAAAAGCTCCAGTGTCAATAGTGCTTATAAAATTCTAGAGTCTGGGCCTCTGTTGTGTGTCCCTATTGGGTTAATCATTTTACGCATGAAGGAGTAGCAGCACAGAGCCATCATGGAACTAAGGCCTCAGGTAGCCTGCTCAAAACTTTCTTACAGATAATATGCAGGTGTGTGGAGAATAGGTTTAAATAAGTTTTTTCCAATAAGACATAATTTTCCTGATGTTCTGCAGGAAAGAAGAAGAGCTAACTCCAGCACGGGTTGTACAGTCAATTTGACAGATAACTGCTGTTTGAAAAGTAAGCATGACATGTATGCTTGATGGCTTCAAAGTGCTGTAAATTGCTTATAGTTTCAGACTTTCTGTCCTTTTCCAGTCATTTTGACTAAGATAGGAAAAAAAAAAAGTTATAAAGTATTCAAGGTTTTAAAATAGAAAACAGCATTTTACCTGTCTCTAAAGCCCTTGAAACTGAAATGCTCCTAAACTGTGCTGAACTTAAATAATTTGAGTCAGTTATACACAACTCTTACAATATCCACCCTCAGCAGCACAGAAATAGTCTCTGCAGTGACAATTAAATACTTTACCCTGAAGAATCAGAACATATTTTTCAAAACCATCTACTAGATGAGGGAAATATAAAATTTCTAAGTCTGGAGATTGTAAGCCATGCAGTGCCAAGGGTATAAAAGAACTTTACCTCTTGAACAGAGTATGATTTCAGACAAGCAGTGAGCAACCACAGGTACCACAGTGGTGTCAGTGGTTTAGCAGGATGGTAGGACATGGAACAGGAAAACTCCTGAGATGTTTTGACATGGTTCCTCACTTCTTTTCACTTGCACAATGTTGCTATAACCAAGTACAGTAAACAGTTCTGACTGAAGGACTGTGACACCAGTTTTTCTTTCTATTGGCATGTAGGTAACAGAGATTTGAGTCTGAATACGTTCTTGATGATAATAGCAAAAGAAATAGATAATAGCAAGTGAATAAAAATAAAATCCATTAAATCACTTCTCATGAAATGATAGATTTTAATACATTGATGATTTTATAGATTTTCTGAAACATAGTAACATCTAAACATCTTAAAAAACTTTATAAATCTAAACCATTTTGTTGTTGTTGTAAGAAATACATTTAGGCAGAAAATATTTGTTAACAATATGTTTTAGGCAAAGTTAATGAGATTTGAGTTCTAAGATACCTTTACCTCAGTGTAACACACCCCTTATGTGCACCCAGGGCAACTATTTCTTAAGTGATCCTCCTTAAAAAGACACCTGAAGCTAGAAGGAGAGTAATTAAGAGGTAAAATAGAAATTATGTTCAAAGAGTGAAGAGGAAGATGAGAAGATTTTTCCCACTCTGAAAGCAAGGGTGACTGAGATTTCAAATATTTTTTTTTTCACAGGAAGAATGTAGAAAGATTTTTCCAAAAAGGAAGTAAATAAATATGAAATATGTTAGTTTCTGCTGATACCTTTTTCCCATATTCTACATATAGAAACATTCACTGTGGTGGTTGATATCCTGGAGATTGAAGCTAAGGTACTGAAACAGGTAGGAAAATTATTTTTGTTAGTTTAAGTTTTATAAACTGTAGGATATGCTGTCTTTTAATTTTTTTTTATTTTATATGTTTTAATGGAAATGTGTTCTTCAAATACTAAAACTTATTTATTAATAAATTTAACTGCAGAACTGATACCGAGGACTTTGATATCTAGAAGTGAAATTTGTCAAAAAACATCCAATACTGAAACATTTTCACAAGCTCCAAAGTACACCATCAGATTACCTAGGAGATTGCAAATTATTTTACCATATGAGCGGTATAAGCCAATTTTCAAAGCAGATTAAAAAAAAAAGTCAAGAAACACCCTCCAGAGATTTGTCATTACAGAAGAGCAAAGAAATAAAATACATTTCTGAGCAGTGACAGAATTTGTGATGCTGCATAAGGCTTCGTTGCTCATTTTCATAGCCTGATGTACATCCAGAGTAAAGGTGATAAATTTTAGTGCTATGATCACATTCATCAGCTGCCACTGTCCAAGTAAATATTCTACATCCCTGGAAGTCAGCAGAGAAGACTGCTGGGGTATTCTGTATGTGCCTAACTTTTGATGTAGTAAATTAGTGATTTCTTCTGTGACTGTACTTATCCAGTAGCCCTCATTAAAGTCACAGCTGACTCTTGTCATTGCTGTCTTTCCAAAAGTGATGGTTGTCCTTTTGTTCAATGGGAATAAATTTTTTTCTGACATCCCTCAGAGATGTGGTACAAAAAGAGAGCCTTTTTTTCCCCAGAAGTTTTTGCATCTCTGTGAAGTCATCCCGTATATCCATATATATGAACCGCTTTCTCCTTAGTTTTTCTTCACCCACTCTTATTAATGTTTATAATAGGAAGTCCAACTTTGAGCCACTGTCTTTGAAGTTTGCAACCAGTACTGAGATCCAAAAATTCTTTTTGTACAATGTCTGGGCTTTCTGTGTGTGAATGCTAACAAGAGTCAGCACCGAGGTTTTCCTCCTTACTTTCTCCTTAAATCCAGCTTAACATATTCTTAAAAAAACTGTCAGAGAAAAGAAATTCTAGGACTAAACTGTAGAATAATAGTGCTTTTCATGTTTTTTATGTCTTGTTGACAGATTAAATCTAGTTGGCCATCAGTGTACCTTTTCAGTCATTAGCTTTGAAATCATACTTACATGACACAACTACATCCATTTTGCCATTCCTTCCTATGTTAGCATGGTTGCAGAAGAAATTGTGATTATAGTGATTGCTCATATTCATGAGAAATTATGACAGGAATTTCTAAGGTTTTGGATAACACCAGCTTCCCTTGAAATGGGTTTTGTTATGGGCATAATTTTAATACATCATTACTCACAGTCTTTCAGCAGTACTTATTAGTACAGACACAGTTCTGCACTGGTATGATTATCTAAATCAGGGCTACATCCATCCTACATCATATACAGACAGAAAACACCTATACTGGAGGCTTCATTGCTCATTTTAGGTGCCTCGAAATGGAATTCTGAGCAGAATGAGATTAGAGTTCTTATTCAGTTACCACAGAAAATTTGGATTGCAGGTTACTTATATGAAAAGTCTGCACAGTGACATGGAAAATACAGCAGCAACAGAAATCTCTTAAAAATGTATGCCCAAATCTCCATCTCTGAATTCTTGAAAGATTTGCCATTTCTTTTACCATCACTGTCATTTGTCAGTACCTTAATCACACGAAGTCAGAGTGGCTTGCTGTTACTTATTGTTTTAAGCAAAAATTCCAAAAAAATTAGGCTCGTCTTTTTGTTCGCCTTGGGAAGGTCACTTAAATTTTCCAACTGATTCTGTAGGCAGCTATTCTGCATACGTGAGGAATTATTATCTAATCGAGAATTACATTTTCTCTTTTACTAAGGGGATAATTGAAAAAAATCTATGGTGGTGAATTTCCTCATCTATCTGAATGCTTCATCATTAGCATTTTTAAAAGCCCTTCAGATATTAAAGGAAAATTGAGTGTACTCTGCTTGATTTTTAACTTCCTTTGCCTGTGAAGGAAACACATGGTAAAAAACATGAAGTACTGCTTAGTCAGCTTTCAGTCTAATTGCAAGAATGCCTTGTGAAGAGTAGAACTTCAGCAGTGATGTTTCTATAGTGTACTTAATACCTCTCTTCTGTGCTCATTTGATCAGGATGCCCTCACCATCCCTTGTCTTCAGTCCAGTTTTACTTAGGAACCAAAACCATCCATTGGAATGAAACTTTTAGATGTAATATCAAAGCTGGTTTCCACTGTGCCCATCTAATCTGATACTTAGATGTCAGAGATGTTCAGCCCCTCTTCTTTTAAAATTGCAATTTCAGCTGCGGAGGGGAGATTTTCTCAAACCTTTGTGTTTGATTAGTCTGTCAGTGAAAAAGCCAAACTCCTTGTGCCCAATCAGGCTGTCAATGTCCCATTGTGGGGTCCCTGTACTGAGCAGTCCTGCTGCATCGGAGCGTGGTTCAGGGGACTTGTTCAAGGTCATATGGAAAGAGAAAAATCCTTCTCTTGGGTGTCTACATCTTTAACTGGTCTGTTGGCACCCCAGGAAAGATACAGGGCACACACCAATGCATGAGAGACCCCCCCCTCCCAGGCCTCCACAGGCGAGTATGTTACCTGCTGCCAGCAATTGTGAGTGCCCTTGAAGGGCTCACACTTAGCAGTTTATGGGATAACACTCAATATAATATAAAATTGGGACAGTTTAAGGTTCAGGGATTGCCTGTGATAGTATCAGGCTGCAAAAATGTATTCAAAGCAATATATGGACAAGCTGTAATTGCTGAAAGCTGGCTCCAGATAATCAATCAGGGCACATGGACTACAGTTCTTAGGCTTCCCTGCGGGGGAGAGAAGACAGGTTCAGCTCATTGACTGGTCCCAGAAACTAAGATGGAGTATTCCCTAACTTCTCCCCATTTTTAACTTACTTTTATGCTGTTTTTGCATTTAGGTGGAGCTTGAGTGGCTCTAACCACGCATCATGTTCAGTGGGGATGGCCATGCCTTAGAGGTGGGTAAGGTCACTGCTACATCTGACGTCCATGTTTGTGATCTCACCACAGCTGCTGCTTCAACAGCAAGAAATATTTTCCCTCCCTTGCTTGACAGGTGTTATGTGGTTTATCAGCTGCAAGGTACCGCTGAGCTCCCTCTCTTGCCGGGATTTTGGCAGAGCCTGGCCACAATGTCTCCACTCTGCTCCATGCTCTGTTTAGTCTCCCTAAGCATGTATTGGGTGGAGCTCAGGCATGCTGACCCTGCGTCATCCAGGGATTAGCAACTGCATTTCATCCTATAATTTTCGTATTGTTATAACTTCTGTTAGAGTGGGAATAAAACTTCCCAGTTTTCTCTAATGTAACCCCCAAAGCATTTTCCCACAGATGTTCAATATAATGCATCCGAAACCAAAGCAAACTTGTTGTTAATCACGCAGATAGATTTGGATTTAACAAAACCTGAAAAGCACTTCAGGTGCACTCCTTTAAGCTAAAAAGATAAACAGCTCTTTAAAGGAGTGCTAAATGAGAACTGAAGTATTGCCTACAGCTACACAAACATAGTTATTCAGTGCCTAGAGTGCGTCATAGATCAAATAGTGTTAAGAAAAGAAGATAAGTAAAATACTTTTATAAAATAAGGTGTGTGTTTCACTATATTCAAATTGTTTGCAATAGAAGCACAGAATCACAGAACACCTTGAGTTGGAAGGGACCAACAAGGATCCTCAAAGTCTAGCTCCTGGCCCTGCACAGGACCCCTCAAGAGTCACACCCTGTGCCTGAGAGCGTTGTCCAAACTCTTCTTGAGTATTTCCCTGGGGAAACTGTTCCAGCTCCCAAGTGCCGTCTGGGTGAAGAACTTTTTCCTAATATGCAACCTGAACCTCCCATCACAACTTCTGCCCATTTCCTTGGGTCCTGTCACTGGTCACCAGAGGAAGCAGGAGATCAGTGCCTACCACTCCTCTTCCTCTCTAATATATTTAGGATATTTGGTATGAGTATTAGCTTGGTCCAAAATACTTAGCCATTGGGAGTCTGTGGTTTGAATAGAGTAAAACAGATAGGTTTCAAAATATGACTTAAATAGAGATAAATTGGTTAATGGCATTTTCTCAAGTGGGATCATGCATTTATTTCCGATAGAGTTAACTTGCTGGTGTGAGATGTGGTATATGACTTGGAAGAAAACAGAAGCACTTTCTTTTTTCTTTAAAAGGCATAAAACCATCACTCTCCTATCACCGAAGAATAAATGTTACCTTAAGATCAAGCACTAGAATAGCAAATATTGATTATTGATGTTTAGTATACAAAATAAACTGCTTCACTTGGGAAATTGTGTATAGCCGAACATTCCATTTTTAAGAACATCCTTCCATTGGGGGAAGAAGGTCTTTACATTAAAGATATGGAGAAGCTCTATTACACATTTATCTGCTAACTTCACAAAAGGGGTTAAGTTTCTGTCCCCTCCAGTACAGAGTGTCAAAAGAGTAGCATTAAATGTTCCCTTTCTAGATGTATTTACTAGCATGTTTTAAATACTTAGTAGAAAGTGAAATGAGGTATGTGGCTATGATATGCATATGTGCAGCATTTTTAACCGGGAAGAAAGAAAAAACAGAATATCCAGACAACAAAATGATGTAAGATTTAGAAAACTCATGAAGTGAGACTTCAAGGGCTGAGTGTTTTAACAAAACTGTGCTTGATCATAGTCTAAAAATGCCTGCAGCAGTAGGAAGATATGTGATACTATAGAGCCCTTATATATTTCAGACAAAAGCATAAAAAAATGCTGGAAGCTAAGGCTTTTCAAAGTCCTAACTATTAAAAATGATTTTACTGTTAACCATTTCTTCTGGTTTCAGCTGGGGTAGAGTTAATTTTCTGCATAGTGGCTGGTATGGGGCTATTTTTCGGGTTTGTGTAATATTTTCAGTAATTTTTAGTAATTTCAAGGGAAACCATTAAATATACTTACCGGGGGCTGTGTGACTTGCTTGAGAGCATTTCTTAGCTACAGCCAAGCGCTCCCTGTACATTTGCATGCCCATATGACTCACCCTCACAGTGGCCCATGCATTTAGTCAGGAAGAATCCTGTGATTTCCAGACATCCCAGAAAAGTCTTTCAGTGGAGGAACCCAAAACCCCACATCCAAAGATTCGGTCAAAGGCTGCCGACGCTACTGAGAGAAAATGAAAACATATGATAAAGTGTGTCTCCTACAAACTTCCTTTAAAGATTCATCTTGCCAGAGGTAAGTGATTCTTACCCCACATGGTAGCAGACTTGGTGTCCTTTTGCATGTCTCACGTGTCTGGGTTGCAATTAAAGGAAATGCATCCTTTAGGGGATCTTAAGATAACTCCTATACTCTGTTAGGATAACCCCTTTCTGCTGTTCTCAGTTTGTATTAATTTTTCTCTCCTACACTATCCCACACTCCCAGAGCAATTCAGGAATTGCTGTGGTTTATTAACTTGCTCAGAACACATTTTCAAAAATCTTTCCCTATATTATTGACTTCTGTTACTTTTTTAAAGATGCTACTCCTCTATAATATAACATCATCTTTCTTACTTTGACTAAAGACTTAGCAAAATATTAACCTACTGGAGACAAATGTTCTCCTCCCTTTCTCAAGAAGCAATGGGTGCATCTAAGAGTAGGACTTTGACTAACTGAGCTTGTGTATTATATCACATAGCCATTATACAAATTACCAGCTTGGTTTAGAGGTTATTAAAAATCTCTCCTAATCAGGTTGTCATAACCAGGTATTAACTGACACCAGGGTTGATGGTAATGAACCAAGGGTTATTGGAGAGTTGCTCCTTTACTATCTGAAAGTTTTAAGTTTAGAACCTTAATATACCTTAAAATCCCTCCTAAATTTTCTCTATTTTAAATTTTCTCGGGTAATTTAATTGTTTCTCTCTGGTTCCCAGTACAAATAACTCCAGAAAACAACCAGCTAGCCTGATAAAATATTCCCATGCAGCCAAATTGAGTCATTCCTTTGGCATTGCTGAGAGGATTGGCTTATCATTTCTACCTTCTACTTCTCTTAGTTGTAGAACAAAACCAGCTAATTATGATATTTATTTGATTGACATAAAAGCCACATTAGCTAATAATTGATTTTGTTCTTGCTTAAAGGGGAAGTAAAGAAAGATTTTTTTTTTTTTTAAATCAGTCATTTTTTTTTTACCAGTCACTGATTTTTTTTTTTCAATGTATTTCATAAGTAGAATAATAAGTTCCCTCAGAGGAAAGAGAAGGAAGAAAATTACTCAGACCTACATTTTAATATAGCTGGAACAGGAAGACAAGAACATGAAAAATATATCCTTATAATAAAGCACACAGAGGTAATTTTCAGAATAATTTTTCATTGCTTATGTGTCTTAAACAAATACTTTTCAATACTTATGTGTCTTAAAGAAATCCAGCAATCACTGAGCAATTAGAATAGTAGGTTGTTTTATTGGTGTTTATAATAATATAAATTAATAGCCTGTCAGAGCTCTTGAAAGAGCTTAGCGGATTACAACATGAAATTGTAATAAAAATAGATTTTATGTTTTATAGTAAAACAAAACAAAACAAACTCATAAATATGAAAGATATAACAAACTAGAATATGGCAATGTATCTATCAATATACTATGAGATAAAAAAAAATTATGTCCTGACAACCTCAACTCAGATACTTAGTAGACACAATATCTAATTAGGTATTCTGAGTAAATAACTACATTTCAGAAAAAGAAAAAAATTGGTAAAATTTCATTAAAACTGACTTTTGTTTTATTATGAGAATATATCTTTCTACTTGGATTTGATTAGATTTGCATAGAGTTGTCAATTATAAACCTACAGGGTGATTAGGAATCATACAGAATGGGTTTTTTTGGTGGTGAGAAGCAGAAAATAGAAGGTGAGAGAGGGAACCGATTTTTGGTTTTTGATTACATAATAAATTTTAGTGGGCAAAATGGTATTCCTGTATGTTTTTTTTTTCCAATAAGAAATTTTCAAAGACTGTGTCAAGCCATAAAAAATTTTATACAGAGTAAAAAGCTGATTTTCTTCTGTAGATTCATCCTATTATTATTTTAATTTTAAAAATTAAATTATTATCAGTAATCACTCAGACTGTGGGAGATGACAGAGTTCTACTACACTCCTTTTGTGTTTGCTTGTGTCACTCATCACTATGCAAAATAACAGGCTGTTTCTGTTTATTTTTATGAGATGATGAGGAGAAAAATGTAGCTTCTCCAACCAAGTATAGCACAAAAAACACTTAAGCAAACAATTTTAATGTGCTAAAGAGTAATCCCATCAGTTCCAATTGCAAAAAAAGCTTGGGCTCACGCTTGGTCTGCTGTGGTTTTTTCCTCACTGTGAGCTTTGCTGGCAAAAGGCTCTAGTGGTGCCTTTCCTAACTCACTTCCTTCTGGGGTTTAAAGAAAATACCATTATTCCCTTCAGGATAATAATTTAGTTGAGCTGAAAAAATTACGTGATTCCAAATAAGCCAAATTAGTGGTGAGAGAGCTGGGTGGGATCATTATCTCCCATTAAAAGACAGAATGATATTTTCTATTTGCTGCCAATGTCCAATACTCAGGATTATGAATGTGGGTTTTCTGACGTTTCTTACAAAATTAAAATAACTAGTGTGAGTAAATTCAATACAATTACAGCTATGATGCTGTTTAATAAGATGTTAGAGATGACAAGGTAGAGATTGTTGGTATTGTTCTTACACTTAAAAGCAGTAGCTGTGGAACAAATTCTGATATCAGTGTCCTATTTTCAGGACAAAATAATTTCCTATAATCATATAATGCCAGAATTGTTTGGGTTGAAAGGAACCTTAAAGACCATGTAGTTCCAATGTCCCTGCCATGGGCAGGGACGTTTTTCTATCACCAATCTATTACTTAGCAGAGCGTTGAGAGAGTAAAAATAGCAGAAAGGATTCAGTTTGTTTAGTATCAGACATTGCATTTGAATTACTCACCCTGGACTCAAAGCACAGTTAAGGAAGCAAATAGCTTCTAGGGAACAAGTAATCAGACACTTTAGGGAACATAGGATACTTTCTTATATTAGGAACTTGCGTAAATTTCTCTTTTTTTCCACTGACAATGTCTAATTTTATAGATCTAACTCCCCATTTTTGTCTTCCTTCATTCTGGGCCACTGAGGAAGACACTCAGGCATTTTTTCACCCGGCTTTGGGCAAGCACTATGGATACCTACCAGACATGGATGTCTCCACCCAACATCATCCTTCATCAGTCTCTAGGGATGTCACCGGGTGTCAGATGCCTGCAGCTTCATGCAGCCTCACAGTATAAGGTCATAAAGTTAATTTTTCAAGGTCTTTCAGCTGAAAACAACATTATAAATAGTATTTATGTCTCATGCTAACAAGGATAGCTCTTGGATACAACAGATAACTGCTATGCTGCAAAGCAATGATTGTGGAGAAGGTTACTCTGCTCCTGAGGACAGTTTTGCACAAATTACCTCAGTATCCAGAATTCTGCCCCAGGCATAATTGAGGGGAAAAAGGTATAGTCAAAGTGTACAGTGACTTGTTCAGATGGAAATACATCCTATGTAGAGCATTCCATTTGGCAAGATGAATCCCAAAATGTATTTCTGAATTGTATGGAAATTATTTTACAGTGCCACCTACTCAGCTGTGGTCCATTACCATCCTGAATGTAACAGGGAGCAAAAATTGAGTTGCTCTGCATGAAAGAGAATGTTTTTACACTGTACTTTTTGGGACTATTTCAGAAGCTTTCATTCTCCTCAGGGATGTCTCTGACAATTTAAATTTTTGCTGCCCTTTAAAAAACCCAAGTCTTTACAATTAATGACGTTAGCATCAAAAAATCCAGAAACCTATGTGTACAGGACTTGTTTACTTTTTTGGCTGCTGATATTGGCTGCTAGATGGTAGCGCACTTATGTGAAAATTATGGGGTTTAACTCTTTTGTACATGTATAGTTCTTTCCATGGTTTCCAAAATCTTTTAATGGTGTTCTTCTACTATTTTTCACTGTTTTAAGATGTTATCTCCATTATGTATAGAACTTCTGGGAAGAAAAATAGAATAAAAATGAGAAGTAAAGTATATAAAATCAAGCTTTATCTCTGTTTGAATGCTAAGTACAGCTTTGCTTCTCCCATCACAAAGGGCTAAGCCTGGAAATTACTCATGAGAGAGTGAGAGAATTGATCAAAGATAGGAAAGGTTTCTATATGTGACAAAATGGTCTTCTAAACTAAAATTGAAAAAGAAATCACTGAAGTATCATTAGAGATCTCAAAAATTATCACTGAATTAGAAAGGGAATGAGAATCAATTAATTGAATTCTCTTCTAGCAGAAGTTTGAGCTGGTAGGCAAAAAATGCAAAACCCCAAAACGAACAAAAAACAAAAAAAAAATCCCCTACCAAAGCCAGGAGTTCTTCTCATGTAATAAAATACAATAAGATGTGGAGTTCCTTAGGATGTTGCAGACATTAAATTTCTCTTGAATTCAAAAGACAAGTTGCTGCAGAAAATACACAGAGGGTAAGCACAAAAATGGCATTCCTGAATCAAAAAGAGTCAAGCTGTTGAAGACTGGGAGAAGACTCTGTGTGATTATGGCCAAAAAGTTTCTGTATTCCTGTACTCTTATATAGGTAGCCACTCTTGCTCACTCCTGGAAAGAGTATCCTGAGAAAAAATGACTTTTCAGCCTAGTTTGTTAACTCTTGCTATTTAAAAAGGCATTAGCTTCTCAATAGCTAAACTACTTCTTGCACGCCTTTCCCAGGTTTATATTTTGTTTAGGATTTTATTTTTTTATTTTGTTGTGTGTTTTTTTCCCCAATTAATGGAGGTCTAATTACGTAAGTCAGAGATTTATGTTGCTTTCTAGCCTTCATTCAATCACTTCCTTATTTTTCACTTCTTTTTCATTCTTTCTTGTTTAAAAGTATGCAGATTCTATGCTTTGTATTTACATGGCATGCAGTGCTGTTCAATAGAGCTCCATTCTTGAGATTCCTTTAGTTAAATAATTGAAATCTATCAAAGCAGGTTTACTGTCAAAATAAGGGTTAAGTTCTTGTATGTAATGCAATATTTATATTTTTTCCTATGGGAACTTCAATTGCTTTTGTGGGAATTTGAACTGTTCTACATTCAAAATCAGTTTCAAATATGATATGAAGCCTGATACGCATACTGGAGCACAGATCCCTTCCAGCACCTGCCGAGCACTGCTCCTCATAAATACATGGGACAATCAGTTATCAATTGTCTAATTATGATAATATTTATAAAGAATGATGAAACATCATGGAATATTTCTTCTCTGAGGATCAGAGGTGGTGTGATAGGTATAATAAAATCCATGAAATTCAGTACAAGAAAAATAAGATGGTTTAATGTTTTGATATTCTGAATTATTTATGGCAAAGTCTGCTCAAAATCTCATTGCTTAAGCACAGTTTTACCAGAAAAATTAAGACCTTATGAACATTATATGATAGTCAGAGTTTAGCTTAACCTTTCCATACATGAATATTTACACACACAAACAGGAATACTCATCCCTTTTATTGCTTTCTGATCACCGTCAATTTTTCTTCTTTTATTTTATAATTCTTCATACTCTGTAGACTAGTTTAGCCTTCACTGCAATACTGGTGATGCAAAGAAATGAGTTTTCTTTTGTAGGAGCTGTTATTCCTTTTACGTGAAGGTAATAATAATGTGCCGCTTCTACTATTACATGATCACATGAGAACTGAGAGCTCGATATGACATAGATCTATATTTTAACCAAGGGAACACATCAGGAAATAAGAATAACAAAGCAATTCAAGCAAACCTGCCCACGTTCAGACAACTGTGGGAAATGAAATTGAGATTAACAAAGGCGTATCAGCCTCATAAAGATTTCCTTTGTCAAAGGCACAGAAGCATAGTATCACATTAAGGTACTACTTCTTACAGGGAGCAGCATTTCAAAAGCTCACATTCCTGCTTTCTTTAGACATTGCAAGTGGAGGAATAAATGAAGTGAGAAGAGCTCAAAAGTGAGTGATCTTTTTGTCAAAGAAGAAAAATTTAAAAATAATTGTCTTTAGTCCTCCTGGTTCTTCTTGCTATTTCTTTTTAAAATTAGAAATTTGCTATTATCTAATGAGATTAAAAGACAAAAAGTAAAGTTCCCATTTGTAGATTTGGTTGAAAAAGCTGATGTTCTAAAAGTGATCTACCTCTCTTCCATTTCAGAAGCTTTGTATTATGTTTCAAGGTTTAATGATGACCAATCCCTCCTTAGAAATTTAAAGACAGCTGATGAGATTTGATAGTTTCTTTTCATGCCTTCCCTCAAGATGTTTGTTTTGATTTTATATATTTTTTTAATCACAACTGCCACTAAATCTATCTTTTAAAAAAATAAACCAACTTCTCAAAATTTCTTGCATTTCTTTGAGAATGTGTTCTTGTATCTCAACAAAATTAAATTTTCCTGAAGAGATTTAATCCTGTGATTTGTATGTCCTGTGCTATATCCTGGGATTGGAGGAGGACGTAGACCCACAGAAGTTTGGAAAATATGATTTTGCTACTGGTTTCTTTGAAGTACACTTTACCAGAAATTTCTTATTTTAACTGTCCATGTATTAAAAAAAAAGGTAATTTCCAATAAATTATTTAAAAATATATTAAAGACATTTCAATTAATTTTTTTTCTACAAATATGTTGCCTTAAAAAACCCTCTCCAATGGACTGGAAACTTTATAGTCCTTGCACAGAACAACCCCAAAAATCGTACCATGTACCTGACAGCATTAGTATACCAAAACCTCCTGTTAGGCTGCTTGGTAGGGTTTGTTTGTTTGTTTGGGGGTTGGTTGGTTGGTTGGTTGGTTGGTTGGTTGGTTGTTTTCCCCCCAATTCAAGGAGTTGAGAGAAATGAGTAATTTCTAGTCTTACTTAACTGCAGGGAAAAAAGCTTTTATTTTCTGAAGGTTCTTCCTCTGTGTGAGAAAAGCTTGAAGGCAGACAGTGTTAAGGCCATTTTGTTAGATAAGATCTTGCTGTTTTATCCCCAAGATTTAAACTCACAATGAATTTTCTCGCAGAGTGTATCAGAGTATTATCTGTTGGTGGAATCTGCCAATTTGGGAAGTTGTATTACATGGTATAATATGTCTAATGTGTTTGTATTAAACCACTGAGACATGTCATTGGCTCTGGATGTCCTTCAGTTCTCTTAGTTTTCTTTTGAAAAAACCAAAACATATTATTATTTTTAACAATTTATGTTTTGCACTGAAGTGAAGTGAATTGGAAACTGTAAAAGTTCTAACAGAGTGACTTGGTAAAAGTTCGTGAGAAAGCATGGATACAACATGGGTTTACTTTCAAACGCTTCATATTAAAACAGAGGATAAGCAGCTGGGATTACACTTTCATATAATCTTGCTTTATTTTAAGACTTGTTCTGTTACAACTGTGCTCAAAATATTAACACTTTTTTTCACTTCAGTGTTCAGTCTGCTTGGGGATTTTGCTCTGTCTTAGGTGTTTTGTTTTCCAGCCTGGAACTTACCCTGGAAATGTATCTGTAGCTTCACTAGCCTCTGCTTGACTCAGTCTTCCTTTTATATCATCCTTCCTCTCACAGATTAAAATTCCCTTCTCTAGATCAATTCACTCTGAAAGGTTATGTCTTCACATAAGGTCTAACATTTGTGGCATTTTTACGTGAGTTTTTTTCTTTTTGGTGCACTATCAAGCACCTTTTTGTTCGGGAAATTTGGAGTAAAAACAGACACAAACTCACATTTCTCTTTAAATTTCTAATTTATTGAAATCAGTTATAGGTTCAAAAGAAATGTACTTTACATACTGGCAAGTCTGCAATAATGGAACTGAAAAATTGGCTTGGCTATCGGGTTTAGTAGTAACAAACCCGGTCAAGAATGACATCCATTGCTAGAATAAAAATGTATGTTCTTGTTATCTTCTTTTTCACATATGGGATATTTTACTCATCCCATGCCAAAATTCAGAGTTGGGAGTGCATGGGCATAAGTGTGTAGAGAAAATTGGTGTAGGTGCCTTGTCTTTTTGTAGTTTAAGTAATTTTGAGATTATATTTTGAAGCAGTAGAAGGAAAAAAGAAAATCTTTCCGAATTTTTTAAAAATTCATTGTCTTCCCTCGAACACCATTTGCTATGGTTGTTAAAACTCTGTAAGTCAGCCTGGCTCCTTTGAACTGCTGGATCTGAGTAGCTGTCCAAAGTACTGAAATTGTTTTGGTAGCGCACTAAGAGCAAACGGTTGAAGGGACAATTAAACAGAAGAAAACAGTGCTAAAAAAACAACAAAAAAAAGGAGCATCATAATTTAAATTATTCTGATATGATTGTTCTGTAATTTCCAAATAAGATAGTTTTGATTTTGGTGTATGGGGGTTTTTTTTGTTTATTTGGGGTTTTGTTGTTCTTTTTTTTGGGGTGCTTTTTGTTTTTTGGTTGCTGTTGTTGTTGTTGTTTTGGGGGGTTTTGTGTTTTTTTTGTTCTTTTTTCTTTGTTTGTTTGTTTGGTTTAGTTTGGTTGCTTTGGTTTTTTGTTTTTTGGAATTTTTTTGATGCAGTTAATGCATCTTGTATTCAAGATGTGGAGACATTCTCTGGAAGTTATCCCTAAAAAAATAGTACTAAAATTTCTAGAATACATTCTGCACAGCTTACTCCGTCTCAATGCTAGAAAATAAATACATGTGTAGATGAGGTTTTCAGGACTTCTAGTGTAGCTCGTTCTGACAGTGGCCCAGTGTGGTTCATTTTTAAGTTAATGAACATACATATAGCTATAGAAAAAGCACTGGAGCTTTAAAATTCCACCTGCCTGAAAGCAAATGTTACTTTGCTTTGAGAAAACAGTGTTATTCAATAGAACTCGGTCTCTCCATCAGGAAATTTTAACACTTCATTATTACATGTAGTGAAATCAGTGGTGTATTTACATATCAGTGTAGATGGTGTAACTAAATATTCCTAGCAAATATTCAACATCCAAAACACTTGTGTACTTTGCATTTGACTCTCATTTCTAATTTTCTAGTGTTTGTGGTGTCGTTAAGATTAGCAATGTTTTCTTTATTTTGGTAAGGACCTGAAAATCGCAACTTGGAAAGATCCTTCAGCTGAATCCCAAAGCATGAAAGAAACATTCTGAATTATTAGAACAAAACAACAATTTTAGGAAGCAGCTTGTTTATAAATAGAAGGTGACAGGAGTATCTTATTAAAGTGTAGATCCAAAATGATGGACCTTGTCTGGGGTTTTGGAAACAACTGCAAGAGAAAATTGTAGGTTATAATTCAATGGAGTGGTGAAGCTTTTATTGTATGGTTTGGAACCAGCAAAGGGGTAATATTAGTCACTGGTCCCAAATGTGGCCTTGAAGTAAGCAGTGGAAAGCACCATAAACCTTGAATCAGAGTGTCTCCTTGAGGAATTTAAGCCAGAAATGTGAGGAATATGCCAGAGTTATTGCTGAAGAACAGGGTGAAAAAGAATTGCTTTTTCACTAACTTCTTTTTTGGTCATAAAATAGATAAAAACTTCATCAGACACAGTAAGCCCAGTAAGCATATATGAAAAGTAATGGGAATTTCCTTGTATAAACCCATATTTACAATTACCTAACCTACATAGCTATGGATAATTAACAGATCTCTACAGAAAAATACTTAGAGAGAGTAGTTTGAGCTTATGATTTATTTAGACTGTGTTCTTAATTTTTCGCTTCACGATCTCATAATGTTCAGCTGAATGCATTGAGCCTGAAACTTGTGGCACTTTGACTTGAATATCACTCAAATGTCTGGGGATCTGTGGAGCACCCATGAGGGCACTGCACTTGCTCCCACATGCTCATTGTCTAGAGCAAACTGGCTTTGCTCCAGTAAAGTAAGAGAAACTAAGTACAAATTCTCGCAAGTTCAGCCTGAGAGGAGGTGGATACCAGCAGCCATGATTCAGAGTACTGACTGTATTTAAGAAAAGTGAAGTCCATGCACTTGTGCATGTCAGGGAACTATAAAAGCCAGCTACCCTCTTAGGGATAGGGAACTAGAAACCAGAGTTGGGGCTCTCCATGTGGGATGGCAGAGTAGGGTCTGACGTCCAGGGCCCATCCACCACTTCGAGCAGGATCAGACAGCCAGGAGGCACCAGATCAGCCCCAACCTTTGGCACTAGGCACCTCCCTGGCGACAAGCCAAGGCTGGGTGGAGATGTGGACCCATCCCAGCCAGCTCCACGGCCAGGCAGGGCAGTGGGAAGCCAGAGACTAGCATTGCTGCAGCATCACTGCAGGGACTGATGATTCCAGGGGGCTGGCACCAGGGCCTGGGCCATGGGAGGGGTGGGAGAGTTTGGAGAGGGCAGAAATGAGATCCTTAACCATGGTCGGGTGGGGAAAGCCACAGGGGAGTGGGAAGGGACAGTCAGAGCTCATGGTGTCCTCAAGGACAACAAGCCTACAAGTACTGCTGCATCTGATCCATTGCAATCAAATCTCTATTCAAAGATGATGGCGCTGTTTTTTATACATAAATTTGGGCCATTGGGCACTTGAAGCTTAATCTAACATTCAGTGCTGCTGTGTTTTGAAATACAATGCTAGGTATTGAGGGAATTGTGTGTGTTTTTCCTACCAAGTCACTCTTCAACAAGCAATCTGGAACTACTCAAGTCTCCCATTGGTGAATCCTACCAAAAAGCAGCAGCAGTGATGCATGCCAGATCCAAGTAATTTTGCTACTTCTCTGAAGAGCCATTTATAAAGCACTTTCCCTGTCCAATATATCTGCTTGTATACATAATATTTTTATACACACTGCTATCAATCACTTAATCAGGAACAATATTTGTACTTGACAGAATTTCCTATAGATAATTTTTTTCTTTTTTTGGTGGGGTGAAGAGTAATATACATGAATTAGACTCAAACATCCTCCTTCTTACGGTACTCCAAGAAGAAGGAGCACACCAGACTATAGAAGAAAACAAGTGTTCTGGGCCAGGGCTTTGGATGGAACAAATTGGCAGAGAGTAATTCTATACCCAGTTGTCTCTAGCTCCCATGGGCCACCTTGGCAGCAGGGCACTAGTGAAGCACTGAGATTCTCCTATTGTTCACTGCTAACCACAGAAGATGAAGAAAGAAATGCTTGGATTGTGGAAACAACATAAGTAGGTGACTTTTTGGATAGTGATTTTTTTTTGCTGATTTTGTTGGTTGTTGGGGGTTTTTTGTGTTTTTTTTTAGTTTGTGGGAGTATTTTGTTTAGGGTTTTTGTGTGTGTGTGTGTGTGTATTTTTTTAAATCTAGCAGAAAATCTAAAATATGCCTTGAGACAAAAGCTGCTAAGGTGGCGTTGTTTTTTTTTTCAGTGGAAGTTGAACT
Source organism: Oreocharis arfaki (assembly GCA_013398015.1). Taxonomy (NCBI): domain Eukaryota; kingdom Metazoa; phylum Chordata; class Aves; order Passeriformes; family Paramythiidae; genus Oreocharis; species Oreocharis arfaki. Next base: position 122,558 of record VZRR01002566.1, read on the forward strand.
TCAGAAAAAGACAAGATCAGAGCAAAGGAAGTGGCTAACTGATGTTACTGCTACAAATTTAATTTTAGAACTGGCTGGACAACATCAGTTGTAAAAATAAAGCTGGTACTGGGAGGAAGAGCAATTTAAAAGCTGGAGAAGAGTAACCAAACAGGATTATACACTGCAACTACTGAAATTCACTCCAAATGAACTGATTTGCTCTACATCGTCTTTCAGGGTGACTTTGGCTAGATAGGGAAAATGTGTTTGGGGACTGGAGAGCACTAATACCCTGCTTTGGGTTTTGTTATTGCAGAAAATTAAATATGCGCTCTAACCCAAATTGATTCTCCAAGGGCTTTTGGGCTATCTTCCAAAATATTTTCATAATGACTGTTGTGGGTTTTTTTTAATCTTCACTATAGTTTATTCCCTATATAATACTTCTCAAGCAATGACTCCTTCATTAGCCCTATTTAACAAATCCCAAGGTATCAGATCATTTGTACTGTATCAGCAACACTAATTCTTCAATAGGTGCTGCTCCTAGGATTCAAATAGAATAAAATCCATTAGCTATTCTGTCATCCTGGAAGTTTCTTCAATTATTCCTGTGGAACTATTTGTTGGTACTTGTGTTGCTGTCAGTAAAATTCTGAAGTCTGTGAAGTTTTAGTTAATCAGAGCAAGTTAATAATTTAATTTATAATCCTAATGAGAAAAGGTAAAAAATCTGTGAGGTCACCTGCTAAAGATTTCTAAATAGATGTTTTTCAAAAAGTATTCTATTTTAATTTATGTATTATCTTGCTGTGAGGTGAAAATGCTTGCACTGACTTTGGGATTCATATTTTTCATTTTGTTAAATTTATTTATTTTCTACTTTTTTTCAAAGTTTGCATTTTATTTCGTTTAAAATTTAGAATAGATTAACCGAATCACATTTTATATATTGTGTTTCTCTTTCTTTTCTGTCACCCTAAATCTTTATGTCTATTTTGTCGCATGCATTTCTTTCAGAGGAAGCCTCAATTTTTACCCTGGCATGTTACTTGTGAGTTGTCTATGATAATTACCTATACACTAACATAATCACATGGAATTAAAGCTTGAAAAATATGTTGTGAGGCTGAAACAAAGAATGTGGAACGAAAGATCAAAACCTTTATTGTTGTCCATATAAGCTGGATTTCCCTCCCTCCTTGTGCATAAGCTCTAAGCTATTGACAGGGTTATCGGCAGCACTGATTGTCTCATTCACTGAGGCAGCTGTGATGGAACAATCTAAAAGAACCTTTTTTTACCTGTAAATAGGGATGTGATAGCAAAAAGAGTGCTTGTCTTGCACCCAAGAAGAAAAAAAAAAGCAAGAGAACTCTTAATTTAATATAAACAAATACATTTTAAAGTACTTCTATGTGTCTTCCCTTCTTGCTATTTATCTTCATGCTAACTCTTCAAGGAAGAGAAACGCTATTTCCCCACCTCTGGACGTGTAGACCAGAAGACTTACATTCTCAAAGGAAATACAGTTTCTAAACAAAATGTAGAAGACAGTGCCTTGGCTCCACAGATGTTCAGTATATTCTTCAAAACTGAGGTAGTGCAGGGCTTTGTGGCTTCTTGCCTAGTTTTCAACCCCAGAATCATGCTTTTCTTTTATTTCCTATCAGTCAGGACACCAGGGTTGCATCTCTGACTTATCTGAGTATGGAGTAGGAACACTGCTGACTTTCCTAATGAGGGATAAACACTAAATTCCCTCTTAGAAATTCTTCAGTACATTTCCAATTGAATTATACTGGTTGTGCTCTACTGGTTGCATTAATGTACTTCATCTAGACTGCAATGTCAAGGGGCAAGAGGCAAAAGTAATTAAAGATATCTAAGCAGGAAGATACAATGAGATGTTTTGTGGGATTGTCTAACTAACTAACTAATCAATCAACAGTGATTTAGGATACTTGATAATGTTGATTACTGAAGGATCCTGGCTGAGCTTTGCAATTTTCATTTAAGAAAATCTGGAATTGTCTTCCATCAAGGAATTGCATTTCTTCCAATAGCAGGAGATGTGGAGAACACAAAGAGGATACTGTTTACTCAATTAGTCATTCCTTGAACCATTCCTTCATTCAACTTTAAAAGGTTCTTTTCACTATTGTTAAAAATGTGCTGACAACAGGGCAAATCTCAAAACAAGAAAAATAAGAAAAAAGGTTCTGTTCTCCAAACTGTCAGGTTGTATTACTTTTCTATTGATATGTTAGTAGCGGCAAATTGCAGTAAAAAAAAATTAAAACCAACAGGCCTTTCATTAAAACTCACAGGGGTTGAAAAATTCAGTTTCTCAGTGGGAAAAAGATTTTGAAGAGCGTTGAACATGAGTCAAACTTCTGAAAGACAGATACTCAAAATGGTTTCTCTTTAATGTCACTTTTACTACTTTGCTGCCAGAATGTCCAAATTTAAAAACAGCAGGAAATTTTTCTCTCTTTTCTTTGACTTCAAAATAGTCAACATTTCAAAAGTTTCTGAATCTCTCCTGTCAGATCACTCTAACTGTGGGAAATGCAATATTTATTTTCTCCAATAAAGAAATAATAAAAATAAAAATCCAAACCTGATTTCCAGCTGGGCCATTCAAAAAATACTATTCTACCCAATTAATAAAGGCTAAGAGAACGCCATTAACATTGCCAGTATTATTCAGACATCAGTGCTACACTGAGGTTTTGACAGACTGAAATTTCTTTATAGTATTCCAAGACATTTCTCAGTTGGAAAAAGATCATCTGAAATTTTCAGAAGTTTTCATTGGACTCGAAACAGCTTTAGGAAGGAAGTCTATTTTAATCATATGAGTAATTTGGTCACATGAACAACTTTATCATATGACCCGTATGAACAATTTGGCCAGGTGGTGTGGTTTCAGTACGCGAAAAATTGTGACTACTATGAAAAGACCTAGATGACCACAGACCTCTATCTCGAGCCTTGTGACAGAAACCAAAATTAAAACTATCACGTACAAATCTGATACCTCTAGAAAATCTGTTTAAATTATATTGGAAGATGATTCCAATACAATAAAAATGGCAAAATATAGCATCTGATAAGAAGCAAGAGGATTTTGATATTTTCTGGATATGCTGTAGAGTTATATAAACAGCACATGCTTCATGACCAACTGGCTGGAGATTTTGCTTTGCAAAATATTCATTTTTGCACCTTCAGCCCAAAAACTCATGTGAGAACTATGTATGTGATACCAGTTTTCAATGAAACATAAAAAATGGAGGAAGGATATTGGTATTTGAGGATTTTTGGGCCAAGCAGATGGCACTTAGGATAATTTTTAAAGGATTTGTTTCATCTTAATTGAAAAATGTTTCTTTATTTCTCCAGTAGTTCACAATACTTTTCCCTCAGAACTTTGCAGCATCCTGAGCAGCAGTGACAACCCCAGAAGAAATATGAAAATTCTTTTGATGGCATCTTATTTGTACTTTCTGAGGAGGTTTTGGCTATATTCTTGCCATCTCTCTATATTTTATCAATGCCTATATTTGTCTTTTTTTTTTTTTTTTTTTTTTTTTTTTTTTTTAAATTTTGTGTATGGTCTCTTCCACTACTTATCCCCAAATGCAAAGATGCTCGATTTGAAACTTCCATTCAAAGTGAATGTAGTAGCAAAAAGATTAGTGGATATACGTTAGCCCACTTTAAATAGCTCATAAATCCAAGGACAGTGGTGTCAATGTTTGCAACTTTTTTCTGAAAGAAGAAAGTAAAGTTCTTTATTTTTCCCAGAGTAGTGATTAAAAATAGGCAAACCACAGAAAAATACATGTGAGATCAACAAAAACAAAGCCATGAAAATAGCCAAGCTTGCCTCATTGAACCTCTTTGTTTGAAGTAGGAATGGTAGCAGGGTTTACACAGCACTTCCTGGATTTTTTTCTGTTGAATGCTTCCATTTATCATAAACCATTTTTGTTCTAACACTGGCTCTTCTTTATATTTAAGGTGAGATTCTGTTTAGTTCAGATTGGTTTACTAATTTCTAATAAAGTTTTAATTGGTCTCTTTTGGAATCCCAAGCATTCTTTAAACAGCAGTCTCACATGTATAAGTATGTTTTGCTGTAACTGAAATTACAATTTTCCGAGAGGTGAAAACATGTTCTGCGAGGTAAATAGGTTATGAAGATCTCATTTGTAATTTAGATGTTATCTCTAAGGTTACTAGACCCAAGTTGGGCAAGTAACTTTGCAGTTGAAAGGAGAGCTCTAGGGAAGGTTAAAACTAAAAGAGTTTTAGAAAACCATTTTGGATTCCTTTGAAATTTTTTAGGATCTCAAATTTTCTTGTTCTTCAGGGTGAAATGATGAAAATGCTCGCCCCAAAAATTATGTCTGAATGAGGACTGAGAAAGGCTCCTTGACAATCCCTCCTTGGAGAAGCCAAACATTCAGGCAGCAGGGCTGAGAAAGGGATTTGAATTCTGCTGCTGAACACCTTGGTTTCTCTTTTTTGCAGTTGTAAACATGACTATGAGAGCTCCCCAGTTAGATCTCTCTTCTGGCTGAAAAGAAACTCCCATATTCCAAACTAGGCAGTTTTTGCACCAAATTTTATCAAAAAGTTCTTTCTTACCAAGTGTTGTCTTGTATGTTTATGAAATTTTTCCTGATTAGAAGTTCAATTGAAACATTTATCTCTCCATAAAAAAGGAAAGTAAATCTGCAACTCTGAGGACAAGAAATAAAAGACTAAACTGAGTTCCAACCAGTAAATATCATCAGACTCAAATTTCTAAACTTCTGTTAACAAATACTCTTCCATAAAGGCTCATTCCAATTAATGCTTTGAATAACTATTTGCTTTACTGTGTTTTGCATAATCTTCAGACTTTACCTGAAAAAAACATTAGGTTTGGATATTACTTATTTATTTGAAGCTATAGGCTCACTTTTGAAAACAGAAGGGGACTGATTATTAATATTCTTCAAGAAAAAATATCCACAGGGTGAAGAAAACAACGTTGGTAGATGCGTGTGAGTTTTTTCAATTTTCTCCTTTTTTCTTCTCCATGCTTTCTGTGTGTCTCCAGTATGCTTTAAAAGGCAAATTCAGTGTTGAAGGCGTGGATCAGATATGGCCTTCAAGAATAAAATTAATAAGTTGTTCTAATTTTCAAATGAAATATATTTATTTTTAAAACTTATCTTAATCAAATTTACAATGTTCATTCACGGCCCATCCATATACAATTGTTAATATGTTATTCTTACATCTGGTAGTATAAACAGTGGCAAAATAAAATAAAAATGCTACTTCTGATGACTTTGTGTTGCCCTTCTTTCATTTTAGGAAGTTTTTGTGTCATTAAGTTCCATCAATGCTTAGGGCATTCTTCAAGCTAAGCTTTGCGTTTAGAGCTCTGGGTTAGCAGAAATAGGCACTGTTTCTTGTCTGCTTTTCGGGCTTTGTCTTCATAAATTGCCACAGGCATTTCAAAAGAGATCAAGGACTTGTTCTGAGTAACTGCATGTTCTGTTGGTTTCATAGAGTCACAGAATGGTTTGGTTTGGAAGTGACCCTACAGACCATCTCATTCCAACCCCCTGCTTCTAATTCCCCCTGCAATGAAATGGAGACATTTAAAAAGATGGATTCTGCTGTCTTCAGCTTACATCTCTTTTAATCCCATAGATAGGGATCTGCATACGTCAAACTTGTATTGCTGCAGTGTTCTGGTGCAAGAACGTGAAATTTGAAAAATTAAAATAAAGAAGCCTTGCTGCCATAATATGAATGAAGAGCACACATGCTTCTCCACAAGGAGATGTAAATGCTGTCCTAAATCAAGCTATGAAAACCAAATGAATTGATTAAGGTGGACTTCCTGCAACTTTTCTGCACTTCTCTAAATGAGTATTTGATGAAAATTCACTGAAACTTGGAATCCTTTAAAGGCAGCTCTTTCTGGGGCAAAGAAAAAACCAAAACATCAGAAAAATTTAGAAATTTTTTAGTATTTCACACCTTCTAAGTACTACCTTTGTTTTTCCTCAAGAGACTTGTAGTCATGGTCAAGAACTTGCTAATTTTCAGTGATAGATTTGAATGCTTAGAAGGGAAGCAGTTTGTCAAGGGAGGCGAACAGGATGCTTACCAATTCGAAGCTGTTAAACTATTACTCAAATAATGTGCTTCTAACCTTCTGTCTCTTCTTGATGTCATTTCCCCCTTGCCCTGCATAATTGTACATACACTATAAGCCCAATGTGCTCATTTATCTTGGATCTTGTTGGTATTATTCCTGTGTGGTTTGATGTCTTTAAACCAATCAGATGATTGCTCCATTTGGGTGGAATTTCTGTCCAATTCCTAATTTTCACCGCAGACATACATGCACCCTAACAACTACATGTGATTTTTTGAACCAGTATTCAATCTCTGTCTCTGTCACTTAACAGTGTTCTCATATTTCTGTTTTACTTAAAGATTATTGAATATCCCTATTAGATAATGGTTATTCTATCAAGATCTTTGACTACCACTCCTTTATGTCAAACTGCCTTGTTGCTTTTTTTTAACTTGTTCTTGGCAATCTACTTATAAAATGCCTCTACTCTTTTCTGCACAAGAACTCCCAAAAGAATCTGATACAATTCTTTTGCATACAAGGGCTTAAAATAACACAGTGTAGAGGCTTAAACATTCAAAACATACAGTCTTTGGATTTAGAATATTGAAAATAATGTCAGACTGAAAGGACTCCGTTTGTCTCACATCCATGCGAATTACTTGGCTTGTTCTGCCAGCAAATGTGTGGTTTAGTGGTGGGAAAAGACAGAATGGTTACCATAGTAACTGTCATACAATCCAGCGTGGTGCTTATGTTACTGTACCTCTGAGACAATACAAAGCTGCCTTCTTAATCCCTTTAGTGCTGCTGGTTGAATGGTGTATGCCCAGAAAAGTGGCACTTGTAGGTCCCTTGGCTGTACACTCTATTTTCCATCTCCTTCTAAGTAAAGTAATGGGCCTCCTACAAATAGGATGAAATAAAACCCCAAGCCCAGCGTTCAATAGTAGAAACTTGGTGCTCTGCTTGAAAAACACACTACTTCCCCCCAGACTGTAATGACTGGGATTTTATGAGGTTTTTTTACATCCTCCTAAAACTCTTTAAACACTAACCGATGTCAATAGAGATACAATGAACTTTGTTCAAAGCATAGGAGATGCCTCAGTGCAATTTAATTTTTCCTAAGATAATTTTTATGCATTGCTTGCTAGAATCAGTGGATTTTGGAAACAAAATAAGACAAACTGCATAAATTTAAGGCTTAGTTGATTGTTTAGTTGTAGAGTTTGACACATTTAACATCTGCTGGATTTCATTTAACACTGTGGAACAACTGAAAGTTGTGGCCCCAGTGGAGTGGACAGCTCCAAATTAATACAGGACTTTGCAGCATCTTTCTCATTAGATTTTTATGTCAATGCTATTTCATCAGTGCTTTGTATATAACCATTAGAATTCCCACTAGAGAGGAGACTGGCATCTATATCATAGAAAAATGCTCGAACAATTCAGGTGTAGGGAATTCCATGGAAAAGTTAAGTGTCTTTGTTTATTGCATATTGTAACATATCCAAATATTCATTCATAAAAAGGATAGATTAAAAATTAATTAAGCTTAGCAATTATGACACTTGCCTGAAATGTGGGGCAAGGGAATATTTGCACTGCTGCAAATTTCTGAAATTTTCATTTGCCTCTTGTGTCTAAATCATGACGTATTCAAATTTCTCCTTATATCTCAGGATTTTTCTTTTTCAATTCCTCGCATCTTAATTTAGGAAAGTACTGTAACACAAACACAAATTCTCTCAAATGCCTTCAATTACAGCTTGATCCTGAAAAGTTTCAGTTTCCATCAGTCTAAACTGAGAATTTTGTCCTTTTATCCAGCTCTTGGTTCTATACTGGTTAAATAGTTGTGTGTCAAATGTCACTTGTAGGTAGTTATGAAAATGCTTCTGTGAGATGCAGGTTGATGCATCTCTGAGCCGTAGCACAAGTGAAATGTTACTGGCAGTATTTCAATGTTAAATTGTAAGTTAGAAATAATATCTTTACAATTCTATATCCTATAAAGTATGATGATTTAAAATGTTGAACTTTCCTAACTGCGTACGCAATGTTCATTTTAAAGGGAAAATGTGGTATTTGTTCAACATCAGCAACACCTCAAAAACAGGTCCAACATATACTTGTTTTGCCCTTTTGCAGTTTTCAGCATCTCTGAGTTTTTAATCATTGCTGAGACTTACAGAGAAAAAAACTCCACATTTGAATGAATCCATGAAATTCTAGTAGGATCCACAAGTATCTTACAAAGTTTATAGGGAAAAACATTATACACAATTAATAATTTTATACATTTTCTGCTTTTTGTTTAATACCATCATTTTCACGACTACTCTTTATCAAATTTATTCTGAAAATGAAGGGATGAAAATGTCTTGCTCAGACCAGGACAATGGTTCCAGAAAGGACAGGCCACTGGAAAACTGCTGTTCCTGGTCTGAAACAGTGTCCTGGGTCAAAGGCAGAGAGGGGGAGAGGTTTTGGTGCTGGGCAGGCAAAGCAAAGCTGATTATTGCCCTTAGGGACGTGATACTTATGTTCCTTTAGGTTGCAGATACAAAGAATATTCTTCATTAAATTCCTCTCTTTTCTCTGGTATTTTAGTAAGGTTAGTTAATGATGTGAGCCTGACATTTTAAATAAGCATCTTTTACAGCTTTCATTCTAAAATTGAGATACTGTTGTATTCACAGGTACTTCATGGACACCAAAATGTAAGTTTGTGTATTTCTCCAAAGACACTTTCTAATAAATCATAAAGTCATAATAAATCACACATCCATGCCTGATTAATTGTAATACCTTAATTATCATTTTGACAATGTAAGTTCTGAGCAGAATGTTTTATCAGAATATCTGAAGAGAATTTACTGTGATGATACCTGTAATATTTAGCACAAAATAATAATCATTTTCAATATGCAAGGATATATCAGTTTTTATTCATGAGCATGACCTTTCCTCATGTGTGCTTTTCCAATCAGGAAAGACAACTAAAAACATGATGTGCATCCCACATCTGAGTTCTAGACTTTTGTTATCAAAGATCATCTATTCATCTCTCTGGTTTAATAAAAGTCAAGGAGGAATCTGAGGAGTTATTTCTTACTTCCTCAAAGTTGGCTGGCTGGAGAAGTGATGGATTTATCCATGTAGAGGCACAGGCGTAGGGCAATTATTGTACTATATCATAGTAAAATGCTCTGTGTGCCACTATACTATGAAATGATTGTAGTTTTTTCAGCTATGGCAAAGTTTTTGACCTACCCAAGACTTTTAAAAATAGTATAAAAGGAGTAAGAGGGGTTGTATCTGAGCACAAATTCAGACTTCTCCACTACCAAAACACAGCACCATTAAGATGATGGACACCAACATTAACAACACACAGAACAATCTAAAGGTCTTTTGGCCAGGAAGGTTATCTTGTTTTAGAATCTGGAGATTTATAATGAATAATATGAAAGCAGAATGGATTTGAATTAAAAGAAGAAATCTATTTTTTATCACTTAAAAAAATTAAATTATCATAAGCAGTGAGATTTATATTTTAGATGTCATCTGAAAGAGTTTATATGGAGGAGTATGATGTCACTAACATCATGTGGGTTTTCCTGAGCACCAGCCCAGTAGAAAGAATTACAACTTTTTTATAACCATGTAATTTACTGCAACATCTGGTATTTCCCTGGAAGTATTTTATATGGATGTGACCTGACCACCTACTATCAGCATTTCAGAAGGCTGATTACTATATTGCTAGTCAAAATACAATGATTCACTTTCATTTAGTGCACTACTACTGAAATTTTATAACCCTGAAATAAAATGTAATTGAATTTGTATGGAGCTAATTGTGGAAACTATTAGTAACTTCATACATGAATGATCTTGAAGATTTATATATTATCCAAGAAAATGGACTTATTTGAACAATTGTTGATAGAATTCTCTCGATGACTACTTTGGTTTACATAGAATGTAGACTATTGGAAATGAAGTTATAGAAATTTATTAATATTTTGCTAAAAGAGTTTTTGAAACATCACCAAATAATATCATATATATTGCTACTTTGTGCCTCTTGTACCATGGCTTACATGAGTATCATGTTTCTTTTAACTCTTCTCAAAGCTTTTATGCTTTTTTTTTCTGGGGAATACTTGTGCCCAATTAACAGAATTTTAATTTTTGATAAATTGTGTAAGAGTCCACAAATATTTTTTTTTCTGCATAAGGGAAAAATTTATGGTACCTAAACCCAGAATTATTTAAATGAGGTACTTAAAAATTTACATTTCATATAAAATTACGTGCTCACTAATTTTCTAGAAATTATTTAATTCAATAGAGAAGAAAAAGTTTGAAGAAGCAAAAAAGCCTTTAAATTTTGCAAATATTCAAAATAAATAAATTATTTGATTCTCAACAGGATTTGAAAGTTCTTAACAATTCTCAATTTCTTTCTCTTAAAAAGTGATTTTCATGGTGCAATGCCTTTCAAAATGTTATTATATGTTAGTTTACATTACTATGTTAATATTCTGATGAGATTATAGTTAGTAATTGTTTCTTTTTCCTAATAACTTTTGTTCATGATGTTACACATAAATAATAGTATTATGGTAGTAGAATCTATAAGATACCAATACCAAGTGATTCAATCATAAATTTATTAAAATTGATGAAATTACACTCATGTAGAAATTGTATCACATTATAAAAAGTTTTCTTGTTATGTTCTTATTTTTTTCAGTCAATAATATTCCCTGAAGCTGTTTGTTTTGATTGTGTTTCATTCTGTCTTCAAGCTGATGCAATTCTAGAAAATGTCTTTATATCTGCCTTGATAAAAATTACATTTATAATAAATTAAAATTATAACCATAATTTCTGTTGCAATAAATGAAAGATGTAATCTGAGACAGGTGAAAAAGATATACTACCTTTTAAAAAGATGTCTTCCAAAATACTTGATATAATTATAAAACTTATTCAAAAATTTTTACTTCTTTATTTTACGACAAAAATTGAAAACATTAAAAGGCCTTTTACTTTTTTTCACCATGACTTTTTGCCAGCCATATTCCGAGATTCTATGTAAATTAGAAAAACTATTCAGTCCTTCAACATTTTTCTCCATAGTCACAGCTGTAATGTGAAGCAAGCATTTTCCCCAATTCCTCTTAGTTAATAAGCTTAGACAAAAAAGTGGTTGCAGATTTGGAAGAAGAACAATATCTGTGCCTATTTCTCAAAATCTTCTGGGTTCAATACTCTCAGGTATTTCCTTAACTAACAAGCTAAGGAGGGGTGTGGAAGGACAGCAAATGACAGGTCTCTTATCAAAGAAACACTGGGATTATTTGTCAGCGTTAGCAGCAGTTTGCAGCCAGTGCAGCTTGTAAACAATCTCAGAGCTCTGCGAACTTCTAACAGAGGCCGTTAACAGCGCAGCGTTTAGCCTTAGTGTACCTGGTTTAGAAGGAGAAATCAAACCCTCAGGCTAATTGCCATGGGTAATAAGATCTCAAAACCCAAGCACCCGCTACAGATACTCCAACAGCTCAAATATCTGCTCCCTTGGGAAGTTTCTTGTGCATTTAGTTAGATCAATTTGGAACACATTTGTCTTACACAGTCTTTTTCAAATAATTAACCCCCAAGAGAACAAAGTAGTTTTTACCTAAAACAAGTAACAGTCAGTAAAATATTGCAAAAGAATAAAACATTATTTTCGTTCTCCGTAGAATGTGAAAAGTTACCTTGTAATAGTAAAGAGAAGAAATGGTAAAATAATTCACAAAATAAAGATAAAATTTTAAATAAGTCATGTGGCCATGAGGAATTAGGGAAAAATAAAAGCTATGAACCACTGTATGGAAAATTACAGGCATGGAACTAACACAAATGAGACCAGTTCATCTCTACAGGTGTATTTTACCAGGAAAATTACCTGCTTAAGAATCCACAAGGTCCTTTTCCTTTTAAGTTTGAAACTTGCATAATTTGAATTGGAAAATGCTTACAAAGTATTGCTTCCAAACAATGTGTTTATTAAATATTAAGATACGTTATTTGTTTTTACCCATATGATTATTTGCAGTAAAATGCAATGTTAACATATTGACCCCAGTTTTGGCTGCCTGTGTTCAAGGCCAGCTCTGACACTGTGCAGCCATAACACCTTCTACCAGACTTCTGTATAAACAGCTAAATTGTGAGAGTTTGTTGCATGCCCATCCTGCACCTTCAGCCAGTGCTTGGGGAGGCCTATTTATGCTGATGCTCAGCTTCAGCACCAGCCCTGCCCATTCCCATCATGGTACACTTGACATCCTGGGCTCTTATTAAAATGCAGCCATTCTTTCGTCACTTATCTTCATGGTGAAGGAGATAAATTAATAGTAAATGTATTTCTTCAGAGACTTTTTTTTTCAGTACCCTTACATATCTGTCTGCTTTGAAAGGTCTCCCATCCTTCTACAGGCACAATCAACATCTATAAAAGCAGCTCTGATTATTACTCTGTTTGGAATATGGAGATCCCTATATTTGCTCCTACCACTACTTTTTAAGATTTGAAAGAAGCAAAGTGGATAGCCCTTCAATTCCCATGGCTTGATAGAGCATTCATCTGTTATACCCACAGTGTTTAGTAGAGACTTAAAAACTTTCCCCAGTGCAATGTCCCTTGACATTAAATATTTCCAGCTTAAGTTGGGAAGTGTAGTATCCAATTTATGAGAATCTGGTAAACCAAGGATGTGTTACACTGCTGGGCACTGGGGAAAGCACAAGTTGAAGTTACTGAGTAGTTTGATTGACATTCATATAAATACAAATATAATTCCACAAGGAACTTGGCTTGGAGATACATCTTGTCCATCAAAAAGAATTGAAGGAATCCATTTTTCAAACTGAGATAAGTACAGGATTCAATCTTGGTAAAGAGTATTTTCAAAATGCTTATAAAATAGCTTTGATGGAACCATCACATCTCCATTCATTTTTGAATTATATACAGAGCAAACATATTGTATTTATAGATGATCCTAATTTACACAGAAATATTTAATGCAGTGCATATATGTAAATATTTAAAGATATATCTCTTAGGGTTTTATGTAAATAGTTTAGCACATATCCTTCATTTTTACCTTTTATACATGTAAAAAATAAAATTCTTTCAGGAGAGTGCTATCATGTGTTGAACTTAGTGAATGAGATTCTGAATATAAAGTGTTATTTCACATGTCCATCATTATTTCATGGACACTACTAGAGATGAGGGACAGCTTGGTATTTACAATTAAAGAGCTATATGTTCTTAATAAAAATATTATTTTAAACTATTTTAAATTCCAATAATTTGAATAGATTAATTTTATTCAGTAAGCAGTAGCAGTAATTGTTATAGTCTCTCAGTAGAGCAACAAGCACTTTGGTACATTCTCTATTTGCTTATTTACTTTTTCTTACTTGAATGGAGGATAGCACCCTACACATGCCTAAATTGTTCACAGTGATCCAGTGGCTGACTACAAGAATCTTGGTACCATCATCTGCCAGCTAATTTAGAGAATTTAGCATTTAGGTGTTAAAAAAATGGGAATAACTACATTGGTTTTATGTGGCTAAAAACTTGTCCTATTATCCTGTCTCCCATGAAGATGGTTGCACACTGATGGATACTTGTATTAGAACATGGCAAGCATATACAATATTCTTTCTTACGTTCTTCCAGTCTCCAGTTATTTTGAACTCTTTTCTGGTCCTTTGAGGTTTGTATGTTTCTAAAGCCCTTGAATCTCTCTGCCAACAATTCATCAAAGTGGCTCATGAAAGCACATAAGATTTTTGTGCCAAAAAATGTCCTTTAGTGATGACTTCTGTAGGAATACTTCCTGCTTAAAAATATCCTTTTCTTTAAATTTATTTTTGTTCTGAACATAGTATTTAGGTGCTTTGGCTGAGCATTACTTAAAAATGTTCAGCTCCCCTTTAGTAAACGCTTAATTGCTTCCTCCATTTTGGTTTTAAGATTCAATTTTCTGCCTCTGAAAACTAGGTGCTTTTGAGTAAAATGAGTAATAGTGGCAGAGTAAATTGAGTAGATAAGCATCTGAGGTACTATTATACCACAAAACGAAAAGCTAAGTGTGACCAAAAATATATTCCAGTAAAGTGACAGTTCTTATTGAACATTATAAAAATTTAAGTTGGAAAAGACGTTCAAGATCATCAAATCCAAACATTTACCCAGCACTGCCAAGTCCATCAGTAAACCATATCCCTAAAGGTTTGTTTGTTGTTTCCTGAATTTGAACTAACCAAAAGGAGGAAATGGTCTGTCTAACGTGAAGACAAAATGATGTCCCAGTGTTTTGCTGCTGATAAGAAAGTTTCATTATCATTGATAAGCATAGCCTACTCCAATAGGAGATTTTTAATGGAAAAAAACCCCAAAACTATTACTGTCAGATCTGTGGCAGTCCCAACGATTGGCTTAAAACACAGCTATTCAAAAAAGTTGGTATCTAATAAATATGCATGGGATTTTCATCTCCATTCTTTTCTTCCTCAGTGAATAAAAGAATGAAAAGACAATACTATTTGCCTGTTGCCCTTGAGTTAAGCTATAGAAATACAACTTAATTAAAAAGACTTTTGTCAGTAGGACTGATTTACATAAGGGTTAGATAGGTTGGAAAGTCAGAAATAATAGCTGCTAAATAGGAGAAAATGAGCTGGCTTATAAAGAAGACAGACTCCATTCCAAAACATGCTTGTATTACAGGATGTGAGAGGAAAATGAAAGTACTGGTTGATACACTGCACAGAAAAAGTGTCTTTTCCAAATAAGTAGGACAGGTGTTCAATGAAACAGCCATTAAAGACAGGAGTAAATAAGAAGAGAAATGCCTCATACAACAAGGACTCAAATTATTTTAGTACCAGAAAATGTTGGGAAAATTAAGAGACAGCTGTAAATTTATTCTTTTCACATGCAGCAAATTTAGAAATCATTGGGGTTTTTAAAAGTAATTCTTTCTTCCCCTCTTTTGTTTCCTGCCAAGTAGAGGATAAAGATACTTACTAAAATTATGATGAAAGATGTCTTTGTCAAAATAAATTAGTAGCAATTGTCCTGGTGATACACATTTGCTTTCATGCTAGCAGAAGATAAAAATAGAAAACTTTAGAGACATCAAAATACCTTACACTTTCTTCATAACACTAAGGTGGCTACTATTGTCAGATAATCTAAAAATGTCAACAGTGTAGCTATTGATGTACTTTAAAAACAACCGAAAAGTTAAAATAATATATCCATGCTATATTCCTATTCACTCTATAATCCTACAAGGTGTTAGGTTTACAAGGTATTTCACTGATGTTAGTTGATTTTTAGTTGATTTTTAGTTAGTTGATTTTTAGAAATACAAGGTATTTCACTGATGTTAGTTGATTCCACTCTCTCTGAAAGCTTCTTGGATAACATATTTCCTTTATAAATGCCACCAGTACTCTTGCATCAGGCTTAGAATCAAAAAACCCAAGGAAATATGTGATATTACTTCAATTCTGTCTTGAGGCATATGTTTAATGGTGTATTCTCAAAGCTCTGTGAAACTTAAAGGAAGAAATGTGGCCTGTATCATGCTACTGTTGAATGACTTCTAGCTGCTTAGGGAGGAGATAAAAATCTTGCAAGTATTCAGTGATTGCTCTCTCAGTCTGAAATGTGCAGCTTAGGAAGGTTGAAATCCTAGCATAAAATCTGTAAAGAGCATTTTAAACATCTGTTTCTAAACTTGCCTGTCAGAACCCAAAGAGAACTGGTTAGGTTCATTAATTCCTAGTATCAGAGAATCATAGAATGGTTTGGGTTGGAAGGGGCCATAAAGATCCTCTCGTTGCAGCCTCCTGCCATGGGCAGGGACACTTTCCCTTAGACCAGGTTGCTCAGAGCCCCATCCAACCTGGCTTTGAACACTTCCTGAATGGGGCATCCACAATTTCTCTGAGCAACCTGTGCTGCCTGTCTCTCACCACCCTCACAAGGAAAAATTTCTTCCTAATAGCTGAATTAAATCTACTCTCTGTCAGTTTGAAGCAATTCCTCCTTGTTCTGTCACTGTATGCCTTTGACAAAAGTCGCTCTCCAGCTCTTGAAGCCTCTTCAGGTACTGGAAGGCCTCTAAAAGGTCTCTCCAGAGCCTTCTCTTCTCAAGGCTGAACAGCCCCAGTTCTCTCAGCCTTTCCTCACAGGAGAGGTGTTCCAGCCCTCTGATAATATTTTTGGCCTTCCACTGGACTCGTTCCAGCAGGTCCATGTCTCTTTTGTGTTGGGAGACCAAGAACTGAAGGAAGCACTGCAGGGCCTTCCCTGTAGTCACAAAAGCAGAGTCACCTCCCTTGGCCTCTTGGTCATGCTCATTTTGGTGCAGCCCAGGACACAGTTGGTCTTCTGGGATTCAAGAGCACATTGTTGACTCATACTGAGCTTTTCATCCAAAAACACCCCAAAGACCTTCTCCTCAGATCTGCTCTCAATCCATTCTCCACCCAGCCTGTATTTGTGCCTGGGATTGCCCCAACGCGCTTTGCACTTGGCCTTGTTGAACTTCATGAGGTTCACACAGACCCACCTCTCCAGGCTGTCCAGGTCCCTCTGAATCCATCCCTTCCCTCCAGAGTGTGACTGCATCACACAGCTCGGAGTTGTCACCAAATTTTCTGAGGGTGCCTCAATCCCACTGTCTATGTCACCAAAAAAAGTGTTAAAACTTGCTGGTCTCAATACCAACCCGCAAGCAATGCCACTTGTCACTGGTCTCCACTTGGACATTCAAAAGATCCTAGACTAGAAGTGCTGGTAAAAGACTTTCCTTTTTCAGAAATTATACCCAAATCATAGAAAGTTTGTTAAAGATAAAAACTTTAATAAAAACTACTTGCATACACAATAAAACCCCACCAAACCTAAACAACAAAAAATCAAAGTGCACAAGTTTGAAGCAAGTCAAAAATAAACAAAACATCCAGTCAGCAGACTGGAGTCAGATAGAGAGAAATGCCAAAATTACTGTTTACTTGTAAGTAATATGGCCCTACAGCGAGAAAGTAGAGTCAGAAACAGCAAAATGTGCATGTGGTGTTATAATTGGAAATTTTAATAAAGCTTTCTAAAATGGTACCATGACCCATCATTGTTACAATTTTTAGATAGGAATCCTCAGTGTTATCAAGTTCTTGAGCCTTTATTGACAGTGATTGCAAGCTTAAATCTGAAAAGTCAGTCTTGGTCTGTTTTGCTACAGTGCTTGGAACTTCTTCCTGTCACAAGAGATTTTGATAAATTGTACACACACCCTGGAAGAGACAATTAAAAATGTTTATCTTATTATAGCGATGAAAACTCACAGAAGTGATATAAATGGCAAGCACAAATAATTGCTTCCATTATTTTCATCTGGAGAGATTTTCAAGGCAACTTACAGCCAGAGCTGGATACTGCGCTGAAGTGGCTGAGTGATCCCCAAGCGAGTCTGGGAAAAGCAAGCTCTGATGTATCTGCAAATGCCTGCATGGATATAGTGATAATAGAGACCTCTGACATTGTTTCTAGAAGGCTCATTATATCATACACAAAAGACTGAACAGCTCCATTGCCATAGTGATGTATATTGATAGCATTAAACTGGGAAAAACAACTATAAATGTAATAAGCCACTTCTTATAAAAGTAGATATGATTAAGGATCACACTTAAATCCCTTCCTTTCAAATAATTCTGGTCATCGATAAAACTCAGGGTTTGAGTGAGGAAGATGCTTGATTTTCCTGAAATGTTATATTCTGCTGCCAAGACAATCTGGAGAGAATTATACAGCCAGAACTCAAATGTGGAGGAGCACTGTCTCCTAATGATGCCATTCACATAAAAGACATCTAGGAAGATAAACTTGTCCAGCCTAATTAATGACATATATTTCTCTTCACCTTTTCATCTTCCCGGGTTCATGACTGTTTCTGACCCTTCTTGCCTTGGCAATTGTGTCTTCTTTTGCAGCTCATGGAAAGCAGAAATTTAAATGCAGCAGTTATGTCATGTACAAAAACCATGGCTAGATATGTAAGATTTGAGATGGTAAATAGATTGTTATTGTCTTCTGTCAGTGAGGTGATGGGTAAATCTACTTGTGATGCCCATAAAAATTGTATTTACAAAACCCTCAGAGTGCTTGTTTGTTTAATGTACTCTCTGCTATCTCTGTATCAGTAGTGATTACTGCCCACACAAAAGAAATCTAATACGCATAGCGCCAAGATACAGTTTATGAACATTTAATCAGAAAGAAAGTACTCAGAATTAATTAAATGGATGTGAAATCCTGCAGCATACAATAATCATGGAGGTCTTGTCTCTTTTACCCAGCAGAGATAGTAGTGGTCATGTGCAGCATAACATAGGAAATGTCAGTGAGATACAGAATTACTACTAGCATTAAAAAGTTATCTAACCTTACAGACAGCTTCAGTAAAATAAGTTTTAAGATATAGGTGTGAATTTAAGTGTTTTCTGTGCAGAAATGCGTATGTGTGATTAGGAGTGAGT
Source organism: Oreocharis arfaki (assembly GCA_013398015.1). Classification (NCBI taxonomy): domain Eukaryota; kingdom Metazoa; phylum Chordata; class Aves; order Passeriformes; family Paramythiidae; genus Oreocharis; species Oreocharis arfaki. Next base: position 141,333 of record VZRR01002566.1, read on the forward strand.
CGTGGTCTCAAATACTGCATATTTGCACAAGGATCTTCAGATGACAGGTTGCAGTGCAGATTATCTCTCCACTTCTAGGGTATTTTCTATCCATATGATAGGTTTTTGATAAGTATTCTCAATGGCCTACACTAGTTGATGTATACAATTTGTTTTAAAAAAATAAAAATCTTTCAAGCAGCTATTCATATTAATGTTGCAAGAAGAATTGTTATGGAAGTGTGGTATTTGTTTTACAGCTCCTCCTTGAAGATGTGAAGAGTGAAGACAAAATGTAACAGAGGAAAATTAAAGAAATGTGGGAATTGGAAAAGCTAATAAATAGTACACCACAGGCAGTCCACTTCTTGTTGATCTTTTGAGGGACATGTTTCCTCTGCATAATCCGTGTATCGTCAATACTTCAAAACCCTTGCACTTTGTGTTACCTCATGACTTACTGTCTGTGACAGAAATAATTGATAGTAGGAAAAAAGAGCTTGTAAAACAGAGAGGAAAGGGCAAAGCAACTGATTTAAAAGCAAGCTCTGCTTTAGCAGCAATTCTTTAGAAGTTTTTGATGAAAAGTTGGGCTCTGAAAATAGTTACAACAATAGTTACAACAATAGTTACAATAGTTACAACATTCTTGTATTACCATGTGTGAAAGCAGAAGAGCCTCGGTGCAGTGATATGGCTTAGTACAACCTATCAAGTGGCCTTTGTGACTTCCTACAGAAATGAATTTAAATTGCTTTAGAAAGTGACCCCAAAGTTTTAACTTTTTTTTCTGTTTTAACCACTTATAACTGAAAGGAAAAATTTCAGCTTCAGAATTGGGTAACCAAAGCACTGATATAAGCAAGAGTGGAAAAACATTAGAAAGGGCTGTGAAAGTCTTTTAAATGGGGAAATTAGTGAAGAGTTCTGAAGTGTGAAAAGTATAGGTAGAAATTTTTGTAAAATACTAGAAGAAAGTATTCAATTATCATTAGGCAACTTAACCAAACATCTCATACTGGTTCAAACTCTAATATTTTGTTGCTGTTGTTTAAGAGACTGATGTTTGGAGATGCTTTCTTTGGATAATGGATTTTTTTAGATGTTTTGCATCCCTAGCTTTTTTTCCACTGCTTTTTAAAATAATATGAATAGTAAGCAGCTGGGAAAGCAAGCATTTTAAAATGTGTTTTCCCTGTCACACTTTGTCTGAGAAATACCATCAAACTTTAATATTCCTGTAAAATATTAAAAGAAAAACAGTTGAAAAAGTTCTGCCTGCATCTAAATATTGTTTTCTTTATATTAAAGTTTTTCAGGTTATATTTTGTTTGCATCAAACTTAAATAAAGCTAGACGTCCAATTTTGGAGGTGTGAATCTGCTGCATTAAAATATCTACTCTCATTATAGCTTGAACCTTGAGTTTCATTGCCTGCATTTATTGTCTTTCCAAACCATACATATTGTTTTGCTTGTCACATTTTAAAGAGAAGTACAGTGTGCTGAATAAATCTTCTCTAGAGTCTTTTAGATATTCAAAGACAAAATTTCTTGGATTTGTGGAATCATGGGGAAGCTTTAGAAACTGGTCAGACATTGCAAAATGTACAACTTTCCTCTACATCATTCTTCAGACCCTGTCACCTCATGTGCCATTTTAGACAACATACGGCCAGCTAAATAGAGAGATTAAATTGCATTTTGTAGCTCACTTTCTTTTTATTTTTACTTTTCATTGTAATATTTTGCTTCAGTCTGTTCCAAAAGAACAGACTGAATGGTCACTAAGCTGCTAGTACACAAGCAGATACAATTTCCTTTGGAAAAAGACTTCAGCAAAGCATACACATTTAATGATGTAGCAATGGAGTGCTTGTGCTGTCTGGCTTTGTCTTTCACTCCCTAACCTAGTGATTTCTCACATGTATTATTTAGTGAGTATACATGCTCACATGCTGAATCTGCAATTAGAGAGGCGTGTTGGGAATTATCCCTGAGGTTATGTTGCACCTGCTGATGTAAATCCCTCCCCTTAATGCTGAGATATACAACCAGAATGTCCCTATGATTTTGTACTAGAATGGTGTGACTGCCCCATCCCTGGAAGTGTTCAAGGCCATGGTGAATGGAGCTTTGAGCAACACAGTCTAGTCCAGGCCCGTGCTGGGGGCGTTGGAACTAAATGATCTTTGAGGTCTTTTCCAACCCAAACCATTCTGTGAATCTACGATTTTACGGAGCTCTACTACATAGCACATGAATGTAGGTTTACACTATGCAGGTTTACACTTACTGACTAGTTTATATCATTAGCCCAAGGAAAAGGGATTGTTTGAAGGAAATTGTGCCATAAAATACTTCCTGTTTAAATAGTTAGAGGAAACAATTTTAAAAACTAGTTCTAAAAGTTCTGTTCTTCCAATATGCAAAAATTCTAAGGTTGTCATTTGACTAATCCTTGATTTACTTTTATTAATTTGATTTAACAGGAAAAGATGAGGAGGATACAAATACAGTTCAGCAGTAGGAACTGAGCTTTTGAAATGCCTCCTCTTTTTTTCACCATTGACCATAGAAATCACAAAGTGTTGACAAAATATCACAGGACATTTCTTTATCATGAAAATTTCTGTTAAGGTTGATTCCTTTTTCAAGCCAGCTGCACAAAATTGCCGAAAGGATGAAAGAAGCCTCTGTGAAACCATTGTTTATGATTTGCAGATCACATTGCTAACTTTCTTGGATATTTTATTTACAACTGAAGATGTCTGATGACTTTGTAGTCATATCACCGAGTTTTTATAAGTAAGTTTGATTTTATTTTTTGTTCTAATACTAAATACTGTACTAAGTGAGGATCATGTCTTGATCTGACTTGACATTTTGTTCCTTTTTCAGCATTTCATTGGATCTTCTTGTGGGGATTAACATATTATAAGAAAAAAAAAAGTTTTGGAGGAGTCGTGATGTTGTAATTGAATCTATCTGTCTGTCTATATATCTGTCAGACATTGCTGTGGTGGGATGTTTAAAAGACCGACAGGACAGTTTTAAACTATCAAACTCAACTTTTCTGGATTCATTTATTAAAGGCATTCTTCTTGCTAAGGCTTAATCCTTACATGTCATCATCACTACCTATACAAAACAGTTAGTATTTGACAACCATTACCTGTGAGTCTGCTGGCAATGATGCTGCACAGTCAGCACTGATGGCTGCTGTAGTTACTTGTTCCTACTCACCAAGGTCAAGGCGATCAGTCTTGAGAGCTCCTCAATGACACAAGTCAAGCAAAATGAGTTTGTCTTCCAATTTTCTGTATGGATGTCTGATGCTTTTATCCTGTTGCCCTCTTTCCACCCCCAAAAGAGAGATTTCTTCTGCTTCCCACACTGCTTGTTTCTTGGGCTGAAAAGATGATAAGGAGACTGGGGCATCTCAAGAGGAAAGACTGAGGGAGCTGGGCTGGTTTCAGCCTCAAAAAGAGATGACCGTCATCCGTGTTTGTCAGTGTCTTTGGCGGGAGGTGGGGGGGTGGGGTAAGAGCATGGACCAGGCTCTGCTCGGTGGTGCCCAGCAAAGAGACAACAGGAACAAACTGATGCACAGGAAATTCCACCTGAACAGGAGGAAGAACTTTACTGTGCAGTGATCAAGCACTGGAACAGATCCCGCAGAGATGGTGTGGAGTATCCCTCACTGGAGATATTCCAGAACTGTGTGCTCTGGGATGACACTGCTTGAGCAGGTTTCAACCTGACCCATTCCGTGATTCTGTTTTCCTCCATCTTGCCAAGCATTCTTGTAGTCCTTTTTAGCAGGATGTCCTGCCTATTTTCACCCTTTTCTCCTATGTGGTGACTTTTTGGCTCAGTTGCCTTGGAGGTGTATCTATCCCACTCCCTCTTGTGCTTCTCATGTTGCTCATACACCAATGTAAAGCTTTGTGTGGCTATGCCAACCCAACACTGTAAAATGCTCATATGTTGCTTTCGGCTGCACCACTTTAGCATGTGAAACTTGCTTTCAAGTTCAAGGCAAGTCAATATATTAATTCTAGCCCAAATAATGCATTTATAATTGATATGCATCATTGACCTTTGCATTGGCTACAATGACAAGGTCTGCCAATATTTATAGATTAAAATCATTGTTTGCATTTAGAGTGTCAATGTAAACTAACTTCTTGTTCAGGAGACAGTTCAGTTTGGAAAAGTTTATGGAGGCCTCCTACGTCAATATCCATGATGCGATATGAATTAGAATTATCCTTTGACTTTGGCTGCTGCTTGTCTTTCTTTCTTCCCTGATTGATATGTTAGCTCTTGATATTTTTTATTGGGGTAAATATTTCTCTTAAGAACATCTGCTTTCTTTTCTTTCTGCCTTGGTGATGTAACTTGTATTTGCCTTTTCAGCCTCTTGACAGGACACTGTCTCACTTTTCTTATGGGTACCAGCATTTCTCTTACTCTGCGCATAAACCTTAAGGTATTTCCAAGAGGAAGTTCAGACTATTTTGCTAAATTAATTCTGTTATTGATTTTCTGAACCTTCTGGTTGACTAGTCTTCCCTGTCCCTACTCAGCAGCTTCTCTTGCAGAAAATTTCTCAAGAGAAGAACTTTTACAGTGTTTTACAACCTTCCACAAAAAATTCCTTAAATGAAAATTTTAAAGAACCTCATACTGTAGTCCCCTATTTTTCAAAGTCCTCCAATTAGAAAATGGAAAAGCAAATAACACAAATAAAATAGAGAAGTATGTTTTTTAAAAGATAGTTATGGTACAAATATCATTTTTCTTTGTGTTGTCATAACCTTTGGAGAATTCATTAAGGGACTTACAGTTTCTGAGAAAGTACCCGGTCTGTGCTCCAAGCAGGAAATTGTTAATGGAATGCAATGGCTTCTCCTAATTTCTAAATATTAATAAAAGGTAAAGAATTTTTAAAAATTCATATTTTCAGAATGCTAAAATAAAACTAGCTTTTAATATAAATATGCTATATTCTAAAATGATTTCAAAAAATGGTTTTGTGCCCATATGGAAAAATCTATGTCAGATGCATAAAATAATCAGTAAATCGACATAGGCAACACTGGTGATAATTAAAACCTATTTTAAAAGCACAATTCATTGAGACAAATTGTTTACAGAATGCCTGGTGTGTAATCAATATTTTAATTTACAAGCTAGAAAACTATAAAAAAATCTTCAAATTATTTTAAGAACTTCACAGAATGTCAGATTCATGATATGCTTCGTTCGGCCTCTGGGCAAGGGTGACTCATGATTGAGCTTTGTCCCTTGCTAGCCAACACGTCCTGGCGTAAAGTAGCAAGATTTACAGCAGGTGGAGGGAGGTGATCCTGCCCCTCTGTTCAGCCCTATGAGGCACATCTGGAGTGCTGTGACCACTTCTGGGCTACTCAGGACAAGAGAGACGTGGAGCTCCTGGAGCAGCTCCAGTGGAAGTCACAGAGATGATGAAGGGGCTGCAGTATCTCTCTTATGAGGAAACGTTGAGGGAGCTGGGCCTGTTCAGCCTCGAGAAGAGATGGCTGAGAGGGGCCCTCATCCATGTCTGTCAGTGTCTGCAGGGAGGGGTCAGAGCATGGACCAGGCTCTTTTCCGTGGTTCCCAGAAGTAGGACAGGAAGAAAAGGGAGAAACGGTGGGAAGTTCTACCTGAATGTGAGGAAGAACTTTCCTGTGCAGTGACCAGGCACTGGAACAGATCCCCTGAGGAGGGTGTGGAGTCTCCCTCACTGGAGATATTCCAGAATCATCTGGACACAATCCTGTGCCATGTGCTCTGGGTTGACCCTGCCTGAGCAGGGAGGTGGGACCAGGTGACCCACTGTGATTCCTTCCCACCCAACCCATTGTGGGATTCTGTGATTCTGTGATACAGACAGATGGCTGAAATTAGATCAGGAGTTCCTTTGCTTACTTAGTCAAACTGAATTTTAGCTGTTTTATGAAGTAGGTGAAAATTATTAGTGGTACTAGGGACAGGTTTTGTAAAGTGATTATATGAGCTAATATTTGGTGTTCCAGGGAAAGTCGCATGACTAGGTAGAGGGTAATGTGATAAAAGGATGTTAAAGTATTTTTATACCGTCTTTATTCTTTGTTCATGTGAAGACCAATGCAGTCCTTGCATTCTGTCCACATTCCCTTTAGCCCTAGTCTAGCACAGAAACAACGTCTGACACTGAATTTTACAATGTCCCATAACTCACGTCCAGTTCTATTCTTGCATTTCTTTCACCTTCCTATATCTGACCCACACAGCCAGCTCTGGAAAGAAGCTGATGTGAGAATTTACTTGGGGAAATGCTGAAGCTTTGCCCAGGCTGCTATAGCAGGACATAATTCATAAAACATACATAAATCTTTCTGAAAATAAAAGCTTTTCTTGCACAGAAAAGGACAAAGACATTTCTGAAAGAAGACAGCAAAGGAGGAATTGTTTCTTCTGAGGAACTACTTGCAAATCGTTTCCAATTTTCTGCAAGTATAGGTCTTCCACTCTATTCTGTTACTGTAAAAGAAGTGCCATTTGCTACAGGATCAAGGACAAGATTTGTGTTGCTGTCCTCAATATTGCTATACTAAGAGTAATTTGGTGTATTTCTTATGGTTTGTATTTCAAAAGATGATATTCAACCAAGTGCTGGACTACTTCAGATTCCAAGTAATTTGCTTTCTTACAAGTAAAATAGCCCAATAAATAAAGTAGTGGAACCTCACATTAATTTAGTCAATGGTTTCTAAAGTTGTTTTGAAGGTAGAGTACTTGAAGAACTTTCCTGGCAATATGTCTCTTTATGGACACTGGAATGCAACGAGTATCTAAAAGAAGTCTGTATTTCAGTGCATAGACATTGTTTAATCAGATTTATCAGGCTTTATTCTGGTGTCTGTGATTCACTCAGTAACCAAATTTATTTCAGTCCCATCATTACTTTTTTCTTAAGGTTTAGGTTTTTTCTTTAGGAAAAAACCCTTGGTAAATGAATCCTCAGTCTGTGAATTTAAGATTTAACTGTGGAACATAATTTCATTTGCTAGAGTATCTGACTTCAACTACCAATGTTACTGTTTGTATCAAATAATAGTATATGAATATTTTTATATATTTCAGTATTTTATCTCCATAGACTTTAGATAGTCTTAAAGTAACAAAAGCAAAGGAGAAATACTTAAAACAGAAGCAAAAGCGCAATAAGAACTGTTTTACAAAAGCTGTTTGTCCTCAGCATCCTAGTGGAAGGAGAATTTACCCCAAAATATCCCTGAGAGCTGAGGAACAACATCACTAGTAATTTACTAGGCAAACCTTCTTATTCTGCAGGTGAGTATTTATGGGCATTTTATATGTGACAATGGATGCTTAGTAATTGACGCTTTTCCTCATCCTCTGTTTTCAAAAAATTATCTGATTTTCTTTTGGTTTAGAGCAGCAGTGCTGCTTATGGTTCGTTTTCTCTATGGGATCCACAGTCTCAATGTTACAGATTTTGTTTTGGTTTACATATCCACGTAATTCTACCTTTCAAAAGTAATGCACATGAAAGTGTTATTGGTTATAAATGACCTTCTTGGAAAATTTACTGAAGCATGTAAAATTATTTTAAGTTCTCAAAGTACTTGGGCAATGTGTGGTGCCAAGATATGATTAAAATCTTTCAGACCTGCAGACACAAGGTGGTAGTATCAGCCTTTGGTAATAATTGTTTAGGGTGGCATTGGTTTTAGTTAATAGCCTTTGTTACCTCTCCCTTCCAAACAAGGGCTGGTAAAAATCCTTTGATTCTGGTCCTACCAATATTCAGTGTATATCTCAAACTACTGATCAAGCATCAATCAAGGACTAAACTGGTAAATTACAAGTATGCAAATGAAATCCAAGTAAGGATCTTCCTCTCTCTCAACAAGCTGGAGAAACTGTATATTTTTCTGGTTTGTCGTATTTCTTCATAAATTCTTAAGAGTATTGAAGAGAACAGTGAAAAGGCATTTCAGACAAACAGATTACCTTAAAAAGACTATGTTTGCCATGAAATATGAATCCCATATTTCTAGCATTCTGAAAAATGATCAAGTCATGAATAATTTGTTAGGAAACTGCAGGCATTTTGTTCTATAGAAATCTCACAGAGAGCAGGGATCCTGAGTGATAAATGTTGTTAACCCCTATCTTTTGCTGACCATCTTCTCAAGGGAATAAAAAAAATCTTTATGAATGCAGTAAGAAAAATACTAAGTAAGAGTCTACAACTTAGCATTTTTTGGTTTTTTAGGAAGCATATTAACATGCTTTTAAAATAATACTCCAGTATTCTATGCCATGATATTCTATTTTTAAATAAGATTTAAGGTCAAGGCATAGACTTGACATGTAACTTGTTGTTCTGAGGGACTGTCTGTAATAAAGTATCATATTCATACAGTCACACCAAATTGTGTCAGCTTAATACTTAATACTCCTGTACTACCTCTAAGAAACTTCAGGACTGCAGAATAGTGATTTTTTTTTTTCCACCAGTTTGTTGTGGTGGCTGCTCTTTCACCTCCGGTCTCAACTCCAACATACCAAAACACCAACATATCACAGAAAATTCCATTCTTTCCTTTTCAATTGAAGTCTGTAGAGGAGGAAATGGTCAAGTCTGTTAAAATAGTACGATTCTGGAATGGTCAGCTGGAGCACGTTGCTTAGGACTGTGTGAAGTCAGGTTTTGGGCATCCTGAGAACGGAGACTCCTCAACCTCTGTGGGCAGAACTTGTTCCAGTGTTGAACCACTTTCCCAGGGAAAAAAAAATCTTCCTTATTTTTAATTGATATTTCCAGAGTTTCAGTTTTGTGCTCATTGCTTCTTGTTCTGCCACCAGCGAGAGGAGTCTGGCTCTCTTTTCTTTACTTGCATCATCAGGTATTTATACACAAGGATATGACTTCAGAAAGTCTTTTCTGTTCCATGCTGAGCAGTTCCAGATCTTCCAGCCTCTCTTCATGAGATGGATAGTCCAGGCCTATAACCTTCTTTATGTTCCTTCCATGAATTTGCTGCAGTGCACACCCCTGTCTGTCTTTTACTGGAGACCCCAGCACTGAACCCGACATCCAGATGTGTTTCTCCAGGGCTAAGGAGAGGAGAAGGATCACTTCACTTTCCCTGTTGGCTGAGTTCTACCTAATGCAGCCCAAGATGCTGTTGGCTCTTCACCACAAGGGCACATTGGTGGCTCGTGGTGAACTTTCTGGGACTTGCTCCAGGTACTTTTCTGCAAACCTGCCTTCCAGCCAGTCAAATCCCAGCCTGTATGGGTATCTGGGTTTGCTTTTTTCCAAATGCAAGTCTTTGCATTAGGAATTTCTGAAGGTACTTTTATATCTGTTTCTCTAGCCTGATGATGTGTCTCTGAATCAGGATAACCATCTGATCTACCAAACACTCCTTTTTCCCCTCTGCAGTGCTCCTGATGCCTTTTCTTGATTTCTGGAGCTTGGAGAAGGTGATCTTTGAAAATCAAAGCAATATTAATTTTTTCCCCAGAGTCTTATCCTGTGCATTTCTTCCAAGCAGCTTCCTAAACAGACCTTATTTCCTGAAGTCCAGGACTGAAATGCTCTTATTTGTCTCACTGGCTCCTATCCAGGCTTCAACACTGTAGCCAAAGTTGCTGCCAAACTTCACATCTTCACCCAGTTCTTCTTCGTTGATACAGTCTGCTTTTCATACTTGAAATACCAGGACTGGCAATAGAAATTAATCTTTCATTATAGTGAGGGTCTTTTATGCTAGTCTTATCTTTCAGCATTGAAATGCTTCTAGCAATCTGACCTTATATGAAGATACATAGTCTAATAAATTCTATGCAAAAGAAGGTTTATCTTGTTTGTATTTCAATTATTTTTCTATGAATTTTTGATGCAGATAATGTTTAGTCAGCCACTCCCCGTGTGTGTGTGTAACATGTTAATGTGGCATAATTGATTTTCTCGCATGAGTTTATGATTTCTTCATTATTCATATGACGAGGTGTGCTGGTTTTTGCTGGGGCAGAATTAATTTTCTTCCCAGTGGCTGGTGTGGGGCTGTGTTTTAGCTTTGTGCTGAACACAGGGTTGATAGAGATGCTTTTGTTGTTAGTGAGAGGGGCATACACAGACCCAAGGCCTTTTCTGCCTTTTGTACTGTCAGGCTGGCAGGGAGGTTGGGGGTGCTTGGGAGGTTGAGAGAAGACACAGCCAGGACAGATGACCTCAACTGACCAAAGGGAAATTCCAGACCATATGGCATCATGCTCAGTGTATAACATGGGCAAAGAAAGAAGAAGTGGGGGCTTTTCAGAGCGATTATACTTCCCAAGTCGCCATTGCACATCATGTGCTCTGCTGGGGATGCTGAACACCTGCTTGCCTATAGGAAGCAGTGAATTAATTCCTTTTTTCTTTGCTTACACCCATGGATTTTGTTTTTCCTATTAAACTGTCTTTGTCTTAACCCATGAGTTTTCTAGCTTTTTCAACCTCGTGGTTTTATCCCCAGTCCCACTGATGGGGGAGTGAGCAGCGTGGTGCTTGGCTGTTGGCTGGGGTTAAACCATGACAGAAGGCTAAAAATCAGAAGTTCCAGGTTCTCCTAAAAGAATGTTATGAGCCTCAAGGATGGATTATCTGTGACAGGATGATTGAGGAATAGTCAGAGAATAGCGGAATAAGAATAGCTCCTGGAAAATCAGCCCATCAGTTTGATGACTGAGTTTTAATGAGGAATCTTGAGTGTTTTCTCTAGGACTTTGAACTATTTATGACTTGTATGACGTAATTCAATTAGGTGAGAATTAGGAAAAATTCTTATTTATCTCTACGTTAATTTTAGTTTAATTAGAGATTAATTATGAGTATTAGAATGGCAAATATTATCAAATCTAGCCTCTCCTCTGATGCAGGGTCTGAAAAAGCCTTGGATTTGAATATTATAATATTTCAGTAGTTATGATAGAACTCATTTCTTAAGCAGGGAAATTCTGCTGTCGGAGGGGTTTTTTGCATTCCCTCTGTGTAGGCTAAAACTAGATTTTAAGAAAGTCCCAAAATAAAACTGGAATCCTGCTAAGTGTTAACACAGTGAGAGCTAGAAATTCTAGAACACTGTGGAGATTTGGAGGTCTGGTTCTCCTTCAGTTCTACATCCAAGCCTTTTGATTTAAACCATTTCTGAGCAGAGCAAAGCTACAACAGCTTTAACTTGCAGCACTAACTGTGTGAGATGAAGGGAATGCTAAGATTATAGACAGACATTATTTCTCACCATTCAGACTGAAATGAATCAAAACTTTGTTCTTAAATTGTTTTTTCACTAAAAGAGAGAATGTCAACTTTCATCAGTTGCATTAATACTAAGTGCTCCCAAATTTCAGAATGAAATAATTATGTTAAACTAATGTGTGTTTGAAAATAGTTGCAGTTATATTGATTTACACTGTAGATCTGAGAATGGAATTTGCAAGCTTGGCAGGTTTGTAAAATAGAACCTTTTAATAAATCTAGAAATATTAGTTATACTGCAAAGTTGAGCATTTAGCTATTCCATATGGCATTTAGCTATTAGAGAAACAGAAGTACTGGCAGTTTAAAAATTATTTGATTTTATCAAGACATATTTCTCTAAATGCAGGAATATATTTCTAGGATAAAATTAGAAACAGTTAAACCATTTACTTTAAATCTGGATGTAGCAAGTATATTGAATGTGAGAGGAAAAATTCAGTCATGAATCCTGGAATATGTGTGCCCATGTGAGTAGGTTGGATGTGGCCATAGCAGCATGGGACCGCATCTGGACTGCACTTTCCAACAGCAACCATTTTTTTCTCACATAAGAGAAATGCTTTTGACATAAAAAATTTGACCTGAAGAGGTGTTCTTTTCTTCATCCTCCCTAATCCTCTTCCTTTCTTATAACGTGGTATGAAAAGGCATATGGTCTGGAGTTTCAGGGTTTTTGGTAGCTGTGTTTTGGCTTTATTTTACACTAAAATTTACTATGCATCTCAGGGTACAGTTCTTCCACTTATGTTTCATTATTTGTCTGTCCCACACTCTGAGAAGTATAAATCTAGGATGAAGATTTTCCAGTAGTGACATTTCAGGTGTTTAGGGAGATAATAAATCTATATTTAATTTAATTTAATCTACACCTCTTGTATCATTGCATTATCAATTTATAATTCTCCCCCATAAAAGGAATCGTGCAGTGTAGTTCTTGTTCTCATAAATAGTATTTATTCTTTAGTTTCACATACAGCCATAGCTTCACATGTAACATCCTTCGTGCAGCCCTTGAAAGGGGGATTTGCTTATGGAAAGTCTTCTCATGATAACACCACAGGCCCGGTGGTTTCAAATTCAACAGAAACTGTTCTAAGAATGAAATTTGGTGATCAGAGAAGTAAATATATGAATTTTAAATGAACTGCATAGCTCTTCAAGGCCACTCTTAGGGTTTTAACTACAAAAAAGCAGCATTTCTTTGTTCAAAATAAATAACTCCAGATCACATATCATACCATTTTTGAAGAAGAATAGTCAAATTTTTATATATTTGCTATGTTCTATAGCTTCACTTTCCATACTTAATAAACAAAGGAAACCATAGAATATTCTTTTATTACTGTAATACATGCACAATGCACAGATCATTTCTCTTTCATTGATATGGCAAGAATCGATCCAATCGTAAGTAAATAGAGGTTAGGTATTTTAAAGAGACCAAATCTTGACTATATGCAACTTTTCCAAAACTCCAACCTACTCTTCCCTACTGCTATGGAAACATAGAAAGAGGTACTGCTATGGAAACATAGAAAGAGGTTAGCTTCTCTTATGGTTTTATGCAGAGACATATGGTGTGTTCCTTCATTATTAAAAGTACAGTTGCATGAAAGTTTAAATGGAAGAATATTTTTGCATTTGACCGGCTGTTGTGTCTTTATTTCGTAGAATCATGTAATGGCTTGAATTGGAAGGTGACTTAAACATTCTCTTCCCAACCCCCCTGCCATGGGCAGCAATACCTTCTGATAAAGCAGGTTGCTCAGAGCCCCATCCAGCCTGGCCTTGAACACTTCCAGGGATAGGACATGCACAACCTCCCAGGGCCTCACCAGTCTCACTGGTAAAGAAATTCTTCCTATTACCGAATCTAAATATACTCTCTGCCAGTTTGAAGTCACTCCCTCTTGTCCTCCAGGCCCTTGTAAATAGTCTCCCTCCATCTTTCCTGTAGCCTCCCTTCAGGTACTGGAAGGCCACAATTAGGTCACCGTGCAGCCTGCTCTTTTCCACCCTGAACAATCCCAGTTCTCCCAGCCACTCATCATAAGAGAGGATCCTTCTGATCGATCCCTCTGGTCACCTTGGTGGCCTCCTCTGGCCTGGCTCCAACAGCTCCATGTCCTTCCTGTGCTGGGAGCCCAGAGCTGGATTCAGCTCTGCAGGTGGGGTCTGAGCAGAGCAGGGCTGAGGGGTAGAATCCCCTCCCTGCCCTGCTGCCCATGGGGCTTTGGATGCAGCCCAAGATACATTTGTCTTTCTGCCCTCCCAGGGCACATTGCATGTTCTAAAATATTTGTAATAGTTACAGTAAATACTAAGAAATCAAAACCATATTAGATGTATAAGTAAACACATATCTGGGTTCCCTTTTGAGAATAGAAAAGTTCTTTTAAAAAAATTCCAGTCATATTTCTGATTTCCAATAATGCCAAGTCAGAGTAGAGTACATCTCTGCAATGGATAAGATAGAATAGGAAATTAGCTGAGCATACCTCATTATCTGTCTTATATTAAAAACATTGGGAAAGCATAGGAAAAAAATATAATTTTAGATGGCTTTTCCATGTGGTGTTTTCTATTAGTTTCCATTGTCTTATAGATAAGGAAAAATCAGATCCTCTGCATGTGAACAGAGATTTTAAGTGCTTGGTATCATTCTGCTCAAGAGGTATGAACAGGAGGCAAATACGATCCATTAGGTTTATGTAGAGCAGGATTATTTTACACGCAGACAAGTATTGTACAACTTCACAATCTAGTCTCAATGTGGAAAAAAAAATCCTGTATGGAAATCTAAGAATAATATCTATGGTGCTGCAAAGTAGTACTTTAAGTATTAGAAAGGTACTAATTCTTGAATAGAATTGAACAGGACAGAAAAAATAGATGGCATGAATTTTTTTGACAAACTGAGGCTTGAGTGGAGGGCTCCAGGTTGCCTGAGACCATCTAAGCCAAATTCCTGTGTATCTTTTATAATAGCACACTCAAGAAATTCTTACATGTATTTATTTCCCCGTAGAGGTGACCTAAATACTAGTCCTCTGTCAAACAATTGGCAGAATAGCAGTCTTCACTGCATGGCCTTTTTTACCCAAACGAGAAATTTTGAGCTCAAAAAAAAACCTTGTAACCCTGTCAGCCCTGCTTAACCTCCATTAGAGGCTTCAATTTGGCTGTCTGTCTTCTCTGAAGTCTAAAAGCTGTTACTTGGCTGTCATAAACTGGGATAGCTGATGGTCATGGCTGTTGCAGTGAATAAAGGCTGAAGCTGAGAGGCGAGAATTGGAAAAACCATGCTGCTTGCTCTGTGTGTGCTGTTCTCTATAGCGGAAGTGAAGCCTGAGCTTTTCCATATGCTACCAATCTGTCAATTTTCATGTATATGCCCTCAAAACATTTAAGAAAGGAAGGATGATTCAAAAAAATCAGTTTCAGTTCTTCAAAACATCAGGTTATCATTGAAAACGTGCAACTGTAATGCCCCTCTATTTTTCAGAATAGCGTGTTCAAGTTATCTAATGTTTTTGAAGGGAAAGAATGTCACGAAAAGCGTAGAGTAACTTGCTGAAAAGTGCTACAGCAATAAAGAATTTAAGTGATTTTGGTGAATTCAGGTGAAATGGTTCTAATTACATGCATTCCGTTTGATATTCAAATGTGAAAAACCACAGGAAACAAGGTGTATATTTTGGAATATTTTGGTACATTTAAGAAGAGAGAATAAAATCCTCTCTGAGGTAAATGATCACTAAAATATTAACCAAAGTGAAAAGTATATAACTTTCGGGCAAAGGAACACTCTCCTCGACTCCTATTCCCTTTGAGATCTTTTATTTTTTTTAAGGGCATTATATTAGAAATTTTATGAGTAAAAGAAATAATTCTCACTGTCTTAAATTTGTGTTGCATACAGGTACAAGGAATGAAAAAGAAAATTTTACTTGAATGCATGCTTTTAGGAAATGTCAGAACTTGGACTGAAATATGATGGGAAAACCCTCAGCCTTCCTCTTGGTGTACAAAGAAGCAATTTCTTGTTTCATTTCCCCCTTTTGTATCAGCAATAGTGAGGCAGCAGGACCACGGCTGTGATTGTCCCCCTGTGCTGGGCACTGGTGAGGCCACACCTCAAATCCTGTGTCCGGTTTTGGAACCCTCATCACAGGAAGGACATTGGGGTGCTGGAGTATGTCTAGAGAAGGGAACAGAGCTGGGGAAGGGTCTGGAGCACAAGTCTGGTGAGGAGCAGCTGAAGGATCTGGGGGGACTCAGCCTCGAGAAAAGGAGGCTCAAAGGAGACCTTATCATTCTCTACAACTCCCTGACAGGAGGGTGCAGCCAGGTGAGGATCAGTTTCTTCTCCCAAGGAACAGCAAGGTAGGACAAGGTAGGACAAGATAGGATAAGATAGGACAAGACAGGACGAGAGGAAATGGCCTTAAGGTGCACTAAGGGAAGTTTAGATTGGACTTCAAGAATAATTAATTCAATCAAATGGTTTTCAAGTATTGGAACAAGCTGTCCAGGGAAGAGGTTGATTCAATGCTCCTGGACATATTGCAAAGACGTGTGGATGTGTCACTGAGGGTCATGGTTTAGTGGTGGGCTTGGCAGTGCTGGGTTAACAGTTGGTCTCGATGATCTTAAAGGTCTCTTACAACCTGAACTATTTTATGATCCTTTAATTTTAAAGGGAAATCTGTTTCACTTCTAGCTGCTCTGCCCTTTGGGGGGATTGGATGTCCTACAATCATCTCTTCATATGAGAGAGAAGAGGGACGTTATACTCATTTTATTTTCCAGGAGGAATGTCCCGCCTCTCACTTTCTCAAAAGCAAATGAAGTGCAAAGTTCTACCCTGCCATGTAGATCAGTCTTTTTTTCCGTTTAAGCCAAGCACCCTGTTTAGTTAATTTCCTGTCTATCTTGAAACAAGGAAGCAGAGGCTGCAATTATTCCTCTTGTGGGCACTCTTGCTTCCTCTTTTAATGGTACATGCACATGATTTTCTTGCAGTGCCATAGGAAAATGGGGTGCCTTGAAAGTTTTTAAAGTGGATGTTGTTCTTTCTGGTATGTTCTTCATACCCGCACCATCGCAACCCCATGTACAATCCCATGGCTCTAGTAATACCTATTCGTATAACTGAAGCATTGACCAGGTGTCCCACAATCTTTTACTTTCCAAATAGACTGTGGAACCAGATACTAAAAGATAAATGAGGACAGTCAGTGGGCAGAAGTCTTTCAACTGCTTCTCAGGTATTTCTTAGGTTTCAGATCTTTCTAATCCTGGAAAAGAGATGGAGGAAGAAAAGTTTTGAGCCAGTTTTGACAGTATTCTAGTCACAAGTAGCTATGGAAAAAGAAGTGTTTGAATTCCAATGTGGGATTGAAACAAATTCGGTACCTCAAAACTCCATTATGCAGATATAGTTCTGATCCAGTCCCCTGAGGAACAGGCAGAACAAAAGAGAGCAACATCTGTCTTTTTTTTTTTAAACACATCTTTGAAACAAATAAATGAATTCTTATAGCCATTTCAGGTTTGGGAATCAGAAAGAGTTATAGTCTAAGTAAAACCTAAATTAACAGTTCAGCAGTAACATCCATGCTCCCGTTTCAGATGTGTCTGCTTCCTTTTGCTATTATTTACATTCTCTGCAGCTACTTTAAAACTGGATAGTTAATGAGAGCTGTGTTAATCACTTTTACTTCTTTGAAGCTGCTCACGTGACAATAGGAAATAAAAAACCTTACAGGGTTATTTTAAGGGACATATAACCTCTGTGCTAAATGGCTATTCTGTTTTTGTTGTTCCTTTTTTTCACAACACATTAAAGTTGTGCTCTAAAAACTTAGCAAAGCAAGTACTTATCCTCTAACAAAGAAACATTAAATTTAGTGAATTAGGGAACAGAGGCAGTTTGTCCTTCACACAGCTTTACATAGGATCTTTCTTAAATTACGATCAGGAAAACCAGTGCTTTTATGCCACAGAATATAACATGACATTTTATTTTATCTCAAGAAAAAGATTTCATCCCTTTTTTGAGAGATAACACATGACAGATTATGTATATTATTTTAAATAAATCTCTAATCATAATTTTTCAAGTTTTCCTTTCATATTTTTGTTTCAATGTGACTTAAAATCAAAATAACATATAGAAGCTATTTTTCTGCTAACATACATATGTTATTGCAATTACCTACTTGCTACTTCTTAATTGTGCTGAAAACTTGCTTTTACTGTTAGTTTAAAAGTTCTTTTGTGGAGCATCTTGTCTTTCTGAGCACCTGTGCTATTTTTATAAAAATGTTCATTCTGAGACAGCTGTTTTTGTCTTGGTATGTCTCAAGAATTCCACTTATGAGATGTTGTATTAAGATACAGAATTCCAATTCCTCATGTGGCATTAATCCAAATTAATAAAGTGCAGCTGAGTGAAGCCACTGGCTAAATATAGGAATCTATATAATTGAAGATACTTTTAATAAAGATAATTATTATATGCAACTATTGGAATTTGGAAATGAAATGAATGTACCTTAAGAATTGTAAATAGATGGAAAAATCACGGAAGGTTATGCAAAGCTTGTATTCATTTAAGAGGTTTTTTTTTAAAGACATTTTTTCTGCTTCAAACATTAACATAAATATTACAGTAGATGTTCTCTTTTGACTTTGTATGACATTGTAGAAATATAAGTTTTGCATATTGTCACATTTAAGAAAACAACCAAACCAAAACTAGCCAACCTAGCAACCTAAGCTTCAGCCTGTACTCATAAATGCCAGTCCATTTGTTTGTTTTAATTGTTTTGGTTTGCATTTACTCTCCACCCGGAAATGTTGTGCTGGGGCCCCACACAAACCAGGTGTGGTGCTTACACACAGAATCAATGGTCACACATTATTTAGGAACTCATTCTCTCCTTAGATGGGAGATATAAACTGAAACGGTGACAAAATAGAAAATTCCAAAACAATTTTGAGATGAGAATATTTGGGTGTGGATTTCTACTGTAAGAATGTTGTCTTGGATCATCTGAAGGATGGAAAGTAGTTGTCATAGCAGACTGATGTAATCTACAGTCATAGACCTAAAATTAATCTACTTTATTCACTGGAGATTCTAATTAAGATATTGCCAAAGAGTATTTGCTAAAGTGTCATTAAACACAAAATTTGATAGCACATTATTAGTAATAAAGACAAATGAATGTGTGCGAGGAGGAAGATCAGAACACGAGCGTGCTGCCTCTGTGTGTGATGTGTGTGATATGTGTGATATGGCAGCTGTTCTAAGTGAGGCAAGCTTCAACTTTAACTGCAGTGTCTGTTTGAAGACAACTAAAGGCATAATTCAAGACAACAGCGATAAGCAACACTATTATTATTATTATTATTATTGTTATCATTATTACTATTATTAATGAATACAAAAAACCAGAATACGAGGTCTACATCCAGGTCAGCTTTCAGATCATAAGATTCCATCACTAATATTCAAATCAATGAAATTATATTGATTTTCCTTTTTTTTTTCTCCTAGTCATAGGAAAATAATTTTAATATTTTGAGGATGATGCTTGATAATGTGTTGAGCTGCAAATTCATTTAAATCACCAACACATGCAATCAGTGTGTAATCACTACTTGTTTTCATTTTTTTTTAGGAAAAATTCCAATAATTGATGCTATGATATTATTTTCTAGTTCTTGTGACACTGAATGCACTGTGTGGATGAATCTCTATCTCTTTGCAGGTGATTTTTTACCAGTTGCAAAATGATGCTACCTGTTCCTGATCCTAAATATACACCTGTTTCTTGAAAAATGTGATACCAGGAATTGATCTCCTTACGGCACTGGATATAAAAAATCTGTGAAAAATATGGAATTAAGAACGTCAATTTAATATAAAATATATAAACATTAATTTTAATACAGATAGTCTGGCTAAGGGAGTGATGGTGATCGATACCTTGCAGTAGAAATTCTATTATTGCTGTTTGAAAATAATTAATTGATTAATTATTAACCATGCTACTGACGCAGCTTAACATTTGATGTAATTAAGGGACAGACTCAGTGAACTTGGGCTGGAATGTTTATTAAAAGTCAATTGAGCAATTTAAAAATTCACATGGTGCTAGAATATTGGCTTGTTATCACAGACTTTGTATGCTGGACACATGTGGCCTGTGGGGTCATACAGCAGAGGAGAAGTTCGGGATTTATAGCCCAGGGAAGAGTTTAGCCTCAGGCATCAGCTTACAGTCTACTGATCTTGTTAAGAATAATACAGCTGTTATTTATCACAAAAAAATACGAGAAGCAAACATATTATTCTGTGCCTGGCACTCAGATCTGAAAGAATTTGGTGGGTGCCTATTCCACCTGTATTTCATAGTTAGCACCAGTTACAATGCAGCTCCTAAAACCACAAAGCGCATGACATGACTCACCTGTGGAAATTTCGTTTGATATCTGAGATCAATGGTGTATTTAATGCATCTAGAACCATAGATAACATCATTTTAATTAAAAATGCTAGCAGAGTAATTACTTTTTAAGCATATGGCCTCCGATAAGAAAATTGAATGACACTTAAATTGGGTTTATAAGAAAATGAATTTGCATTAAAAAGTAGCTATTAGCCATTTCGGTGACAATGTGGGAGATCAAGGTTACAGATCTTTGCCCTGTAGGCTGAGAAACCTGTTTTATGAGAGCTGATATATTTGGGCTTTAAGGAAAATGAGGTCCCAGTGATTTTTCTCATCTCAGTTTGAGTTTAATTAATGTCATCACATGGAGAAGCATTTGTTCCTTTTAGGGAGTAGTGGACAAATGGCCCCTTCAAAAATCAGGGGAAAATGTCATGGTTCTGTAATTAAAGCAAGTGGACACTCAAAATCGGGGGTAAAAGGACTGTTTAAATTGATTTCTGCATTTTTTTTAATGCAGTATCAATCCAGTTAAATCTTCAGTATAGTAAGGTTTGAAGGGACATAAACTGAAGAAGAAAGTACAGACAACTCTTCCTGATGTTTCATTACCACCTTTCTGATTCAAGATACTTTTTTTCCAAGTGAGAGTTGGCATCTTAGTAGCCCCAAAAATTACTTGGGTTAAGTTTTTCTATATCAAAAAAATTAATTATTAGATTTATTTATTTATTGCTCAGCTTATGTCTACTATTTCAAAGCAAGTTTATAAAGATAAATTCTTACGAGGGCACCAGACAAAAAATGGATGTTACTTTTCAAAATTAACAACTTCTATTAATTTCTCCTTTCAACAATTCCTTTTTAATATTTAACCTGCCAAAAATAATATGGGAGTGGGAGCTGAAAGTGTTTACTCTCTGCCCAAAATGTTTTTCTTGGTAGATTTCCTCAGCAGGGAATTACTTAAAAGTCTGAATTATCTTGAATGTCACTATTTTCTGGGCTCACTTTAGCTCATATCTTCATGTTGTGTGATGAGTTGTATCTTGTACTCTTTGGCAAGGAGAAATAGTACTGTCATTGTTCATTCTCAAAAAAATCCTCAAAACAGACCCAAACAAAGCAACAATGAGAACTAACAAACAAAACAAAAATGGCAACCTCCACTGCAAAAAACAACACCCCCTCAAAAAGAGCCCCAAAACAAAACCAAAAAATCCCCTAACACAAAGCCATCTTCTAAAAAGTAGAAAAATACCCAAGTTCTACGTAAGGACAAAGCATACTTTCCCAAAAGATGTTTTCTGGACATTATCCAGCCCCCGACCTGTTAATTTCATTGGACTTTATCGAGAAACATTTCCAAGTGTAAGATTCTTCAAAACTTGTGTGACAGCTGAACATCCTGTTTGGAAGACAAGATGTCAGGTGACAAACATGGATATTACAATGTTCCAGCTTTTTTTTTTTTTTTGATGGGAATTGCAGCACTGGCATGTTAAGCTCCAAGCTCTTTAGCTAAAAGGCTCTGCTTGGAGAACTGTGTGTGCTATGCTGAAATTAAAACCAAAATAATGCAGAACAAAGGGGATACTTCTCATTGCCGAAAGGAGGTAATTTCACTGAGATAGTGGACAAAAAAAACCAATATTCTGTTTTAAAACTACATGTCTTGTGACAACTGGACCTATCTAGAATTTTCCTGTAAACCTGTGCTGCCCAAAAGATGCTCCTAAAGTGCTGGCAGATTGGCTCGTGTTATGAATCTGTCTCAGTAGAGATAACCCTTTCACTGACAAACTTAAATGCCTGAACCTGTGTATGTTTCTCCTGACTACCACATAGAAAAACAAGAAAACAAACTTTCTGCTTATGGTTAATTGCATGTTGCTTATTAGAATAATTAGAAACAAGTTAATCTATTAATAAAATTATGGGGGGCTTTGTGAATAAAATTAAGAATAACATTTTGAAAAAAAAAATGTGACTAAAAATTTTATGAATAAAATTAAGTGTTTCCACAAGGTAACTTGTGACAATTACCATAAATAGCTTAAGTTTCTTGAAGTTTTTTCCTCTCCTTTTATCTTTTTATCTTCTTACATTTTGCTCAGATTTTCTTTTAATATTCCACCATAATATCCCTAAATGTTTGTTTTTGTGGAGCTGTCATTCTCTAATGAGTAATGACATTCTTGGTGCCATCCCAATAAGTCTATGCATTTTTCTACTTCTTAACAGCAAATTTACATTTTGTTTCCTAAAAAATTGAAAGTTAATTATGTGGAGTGCTAGTCAATAACATATGTGATTGTTCTAATTGATGCTAGTCCGTTGGGGTTCTGCATTTCTTCTTGGATGTGCTCTTGCCTTGTCTCTGCAAAGTTTCCTTCTATCCAGCTGACTCCCAGCCTACATGGTCCCACAGTGTTATTCCATTACAGATGCAGGATTTACCATTGCCTTACTTCTCTGAACTTCCTGAGGTTCCTGGCAAACCCTTGCTTCAGTCTGTCAAAGTCACAAAGAGTAACAACCCTGCCCTCCTGCACCCTGATTCGGTACTGTCACCTGGAGAACGGGCTCTGGGCATTTCTAGCAACTGGCTGCCAGTTGGGTTTTTTTCCTGCTGATTCAAGTCTGTGAGGACGGCAGGCCAGGTAAATTCATATATTTTCCACCCACCCTGTTCATACCAGTCCACTTGGATTAAAATGTTTCACTGCTCTTTGTCTTCCCATACCAAAAAATTCATCTCCTAGAAAATCATCAGACTAGTAAAGCATGCTTTGTGTCTTAAAATGGATGCTTTGTTTCACTTTAGTACAAGAACTTGAAAATTCTTTCAGCTAGTTGATATAAATGTAATGAGTTACTACAGATAAAATCCCAAACATGATCTGAGACTTCTCATTAGATGATCTGCCTTGGAATGTTTCCCTTTGGGAAAGGGTTTCCTACGCAACACATGTGTGGGAGTTTATCTCAGATTACTGAAGTAATACAAACACTTCAGATCCTCCTCCTCCAAGCTCAACCTTTGTACTCGTGGCAAAAAATCTCAGCTGAGCATAAAAGTGTTCAAACACGTTTCAAATCATGGCCATCATGCATCACAGAATGAATGAATGAATGTCCAGAGCTGCTACTGTAGTACATGTCTGGGGCATCCTTCTGAAATGACAAACATAAAATGAGCCCAGCATTGCACTAAACACAGGTTTAGTCATTTAGGATAAAAGTGATGATAGGTCTTGCAGCTTACCAAAAAAAGCATGCCATGAGCATTCCTTTTTTGCCTGGACAAAAAAGAATTTGATGACAACTGGAAGGTATTAAATTTCCCTTTAGAAAAGATTTTCCTTCTCTTTTGAGTGAGTTATCCACTCACATTTCACAGAGTACAAGCTCAGCACTCTTCTGTGCAATCATGCTGTATAATGGTTTTTACTTAAATGGGACAAATCATAGATGGTCTAACCCCTAAGCATTGGTTTTTGTTAGCATTGCCCTCCTTTTACATATTTTCATCATAGACGGAAGAATGCAACTGTAGCAGAAAGCTCTATTCAAGCATCCCTTTGGGTTGTGGGTTTGATCCCTGTATGGGCCATTCACTTAAGAGCTGGACTTGACAATCCTTGTGGGTCTCTTCCAACCCAAAAATGGTTCTGTGATTCTTATATTTGTCCATCCCCATGCTCACCCACTTTCTTTTTCTTCCTTTTTAGTTGCAAAGGCATTCTACTCTTCAGAGTCTCATGTTACATCATGAAATTATGGTTGAATGGTATTAAACACCCCTAAATAACCATTTCTCAATTGAATTAGTCAGCGTTGCAGATTGCTTGCATAGAAGAAAAGACAGTTTAAGTGTATATGTGTCTAAGGTTTAGCTTGCTTTTGGAGGAAGGCGGTATAATATTGTAATAAACTTCTTGTTCTAAGTGTTCCCTCTTTTCTAGTCTCCTTCCTGAGATAATTCCTACGATAATTTTTCTTAGCTGAAAGTGCACTCTTCTCAATAAAAGTATATCTTTTGAATCGCATCACTATAGTAGTGGCTGTAAAACATTATTGAGTAAGCAATTTTTTTTCTATTTTTTTTTACTTAGAATTAATTTTAACACTGCTAATTAGAAGTTTTGATATTGACTGTTATATTTGCTGGTAATATTTTTGAGTATAAAATAGTGTAAGGGCTTAGGGTATAAAACAGCTTAAAAGTGAATAAACAAAGAATTGCCACTTCATTTCCATAGTAAATGCAATGACAATTATAAACCACAGTTTTTACACAAAAGATGGAACTCTAAATTATGATGTTGCCTTTTTTGAATGGATTGTATAGCTCAAGCATGACACCAAATTTTGGAAATTATTCAGAACTATGTTTTGCTGAAAGCTGTGAATTTGACTTTATTGTTTGAAGAACAGTTTTCTAAGCCTGAAATAAATAAGGACATAGATATTTACATGTATTGAAAAGCAACTTTTTTTTTCTCCTAGAGTATTGCACAATAATCACAGATACAGAGAGCTTCAATCTAGAAAAGATATAAGTTATAAGATGACTGGATATAAAAGAGTAATTAATATCAAGTACCAGTTACCAAGGACTTTTTAAAGCCTAAAATAAGGCTTTCTCAGGGTAGGTGGTTTATTGACTAGAAACTAGACAAGCTTCCCAAACCCTGATTCCTAAAAGTTTATATTTTGCTAGTTGAAACTATTAAGCTGAAGTTCAAATCATCTTCTTCTATAAAAGATGCCAAACCTGGTGGGTCTTTATAAAAGCAGTAGACTTCCAAGAAGGGGTGTAGGTCAGGCACAGCATAGACACAAGATCTCAAGCAGTTCTTTGCGTGGTATTTTCCAAACAGTTTTGTTTCCTCTCTTCCCAGATGCAAAAAATGATGACAATTTTCAACAGGACGTAGATTGACTGTAATATGTTTCTTTTCAATGGAAACAACAAACTGAAACGTGTAAGAAGTTAATGTTTTTGCAAATTGAAACTATTTACAGGGAGGAGGGAACTGCCTGACAAAGTTTCCAAGAGTAAAGATCATCATAATCTTCCTCTTTTTCAAAGTGACATTAATGCATTGATTGCTCTGTCCTCTACAAAGGCCTGGTCTCTTATCATTGATGTTTACTTCTATGGGAAAGATGGATTTCTTTTAAGCCTGAAAAAATAATTCTCCGTATGTTTCAGTGACTGTTAATGCTGTACATATTTTCTCATAGGCGCTTATCCAGAGTTTTGCTTGGATATGGTATATCTGAGATAGATGTTTGGTTTTAAAGGCAGGGGCAAGAAGAAAAGACAGATCATGTCCATCAGATACCTTTCAAGCCTCTCTTAACCTCAGGTTTTAAGTGGAGTAATTCTGGAGTTATAGAGTAAAAGGGGAAAGATATTGCACTTTTTCATATGACATATGACAAAAGGTATGCTGGGTATAGCCCTCTCACTTCCCTTAGAAATTTTTGTGGGAGAGGACATGACCTACCCCTCTTTTACTGTGCCAACTTTTTTCAGCAGTAGGTTGGCATAATTTTAACACCATCTCTTCTCTAATTTACTGTGTAGTATGTTTCTTTGTTCTGTAGAAAGAGGGAATCCCTTACCTGTGAAATTTACTTTAGTTTTATTATCATATATTTATTTAATACTCAGCAGCTGTATTTTCTGGTCAATAATGCATATATTCCTGGATTTCAAAAAAGGAATCTATCTGAATATTAAATTAATTGGATTTTAAATTGTGCTTTTGCAGTATTTTACAAAACTCTATCAAAATAATTACTTCCGTTCTTCTCTTTTGAATTTTCTGTCTTTCAAACAGTAACTATAGTCATTTAAGCTTCTTATAAATTCTCTCTGAGAAGTTTCACACAATTTATTTGGTGATTCTAAAAAATAAAATTAGAGCAAGGCAATACTTGGAATTTTGCTAATATGCAATCACATTCACTGCCCAGAGCAACCATTTTGTAGTTCTTTACACTGGGGAAAATATCTAATCATTGGTTTCTTTAGCTAATTCAGAGACATTCAGCATTTCCTAAAATATAACTATTAAGTAGGTTAAGAATTCTGTCATTAAAACATTGACTGTTTCTTTCATACACTATACTTTTCTCTTAAAAGAAGGATGCTTGCTTTAAATGTCCGGGGTTTTTTCATCCACTGTCATCTCTTTCTTTTTAAGGGTTATCATTTGAACAATGCTATTTGTGATTTAGTTGAGTTTTGAGTCGTAGTGTATAGGTGAATTTAATGACCTTGGTCCGAAACGTTACATTTCAGGTGTCTTACTGATTTAATGGGAGCCTTGGTAGATATTCTTCCATATTGCAGGAGACACATTCCCCAGGTGTCACCATAAGTGAGCAAAGATTTTAATAGTTCTAAAAGAACTTGATGTGGAAGGCTGCAAAGTCCAGAGAATTTATCATTAGACTTTATTATTTACCATTAGAATTTATTGTTATAGGTGCATAATGACAGCTGTGCAACCTGTTGCCTTTACCAGGTTTTCTTGCACAGCAGAAAGCCTTGGGAAGTTCTCAGTCTATTGATTTGTTTTGCAATAAGGGAAGGGAGACCAGGTTGAAGTCAAGCCTTTAGTTACATGGCCTCTTTTTTTTTTTTTCCCCCTCAATTCTTTTACTTCTTTTCCAAGTAGTATTTTGGGCTACTGAATTTTTTCTTGATCTTTATTTTGGTCCTCTTTGTAGCATTTCTGTCTGGCCTGGAAGATACCAAACACTGTTATCAATAATAGCAGATGGTTAAAGGTCTTTGTGGGCTCATGAAAGTGTTTTTATTAAAATTTTATTTGTGAAATAGTTAATACTTTTCATCTCTAGGAATTGTGTTTCACTGTTAGTCATGACATAAATGAAACACTTCTCTTGTTGACAGGATGAGGCTTTATGTACCTTGCCTGTGGTCTATGGAATTGCAGTTTTTCTTTTTTTGACTTGCAGTCAAACATTACTAATTTTTTATCATCTCTCGCTGTGTGCCACGGTGCAGTTGGACAGTATAAATCACAGGCAGCAGTCAGCCTTCTGGCTTTGTTTTGTGCCTCTCAGACACAATGGCTAACTAAGATTTTCAGTGATTACGTGTATCTCTAAAAGGTCAGGTTTGCTGTGTTACTTATCATACTCATAAAATGCAGTTATTCTTATCTTTTGGCTTCACTTGACTGCTGAATCTGTAAGTTTTGATGGAATCATAGAATAATTTGGGTTGGAAGGGAGCTTTCAAGGTAATCCCGTCCAAATACCCCTGTACTGAGCAGGGAAAACAAAATCAGGTTGCTCAAAGCCCTATCCAGCATGACCGTGAAAGTGTCCAAGGACTGGGCATCTACCAACTCTTGGGGCAACCCATTCTAATGTTTTGCTAACCTCATTATAAAAAAATAATTCTTTTCTAGCTTCCATCTACCCTCTTCTACTTTAAAACCCTTACCCTTTGTCCTATCACTAAAATCCCTTTGTTTGCTTGTTTTGTTTGTTCAATTGTTTTTCTAAATGTGATGTAATTTAATTATTTATTTTACTTTATTTAGTTTAATTTTATTTTCCCAAAGAGTCTGAAATTTGAAGAAATAATGTGAGCCTCAATTACTGTATAACTACTGAGATTTAAGGTAATTTTACTGTTTTGTGAAAAGGAAGGAGCTGTGTAGGTGTGGCTGATCATAGATCTTGCTAGTTCCTGTATCAATCATAAACAGAGCAGCCTTTTGCACAAACATCCTTTAAAAAAGGTAGTTGTATGTCAGAGGGGAGTAGTGGAAGCACCATTCACTTAGTGAGACTGCTTGCTGTACCTGTTTAGGGATCTTGGAGTGTTTCCTGGAGACTCAGGAACCTGACAATGTGCTAAAAGGACCCAATCCAAACCCCATTAATGTCAGTAGACCAATCTCCAGAGAATTAGGTGAACTTTACATCAGGATAAGCAAGGGCTCATGTCAGTACTTTATCTGAGTCATGTGCAGGCCCATGAAGGAGAGGAGAGGTTTTCAAGCTGGAATGAAACACTTCCAGGTCCCAGCAGTAAATCTCACTAGGTATGATGGGATGGCTCTAAAATGCACTGTGCTTTGTTCTATATTGGCATTAATTAACAATATTAACTGATAGCTTCTGCAGACATGCAGAAGAAAATTGTGTGGACAGAAAGAGCCCTGCTTATCAAAATAAAGTAACTTGCAGGAGCTGCAAAAACTGTGCTTCCTTTCTAACAGCTTTATGGTTCTCCTACATTTACAAGCTTTCTTATATCACAATTTAGTCCTTTTCTATAGCTGAGACAGATTTTAATAATTCCTTTTCACATTGCAGATTCTAATGTTGTAGTGATTGCCATTAGTAGTGCAGAAAGGGCATGTATCTACTCTAACTTGGTGTCATCTTTTCCTCTCCTCATTATCTAGATCTTGTTTTTGTAGGCTTTGGAATCTTTGAATATAAACCTCATATGCAGCTGGGGAAACAGCTTTCAGGGCAATTGTCATACAACAGGGCCTCATCAACATCTATAAATATCTGAAGGGTGAGTGTCAAGAGCATGAACCACGCTCTTTTCCGTGGTCCCCAGCACTAGGACAAGAGGCAACGGGAAGAAACAGATGCACAGGAAGTTCCAGTTCAACATGGGGAAGAACTTCTTTCCTGTGAAGAGACCACACACTGGAGCAGATCACCCAGAAAGGGTGTGGAGTCTCCCTCACTGGAGACATTCCAGAACCATCTGGGTGCAATCCTGTGCCATGTGCTCTGGGATGACTCTGCCTGAGCAGGGAGATGGGACCAGATGATCCACTGTGGTCCCTTCCCACCCAACCCATTGTGGGATTCTGGAATTCTGCAACAGGACCTGCAGTCAGAAAGTAAGTCCCATGAAATGTCGAGTTTTTTCAGTGCAGGGTGTAAGGTAAGAAGGGGCAGAGGGGTCATGTGAAGCAGTGTATACATTTGATTTATTGATAAATTTAGTGTTAAAATTGTTTCATTGTATTGAAGACTGGAAGTCTATTGACAGTTTGGCCTATAATCTCTTTTTTTCCCAAACATTTTCTGAAAATTGAAATCTTGAACAGATGAGATAAACGTCCTTAGCAGAATCTCAGTAAGTGTATAAAATATATTAGGATCACAAACCAGAATATTATTCTCTTACAGAAGATCTCTGAAACTGAATTAATACTTACCATGTAATCTAGTACAAGAAAGGTACGTAACTGGCTCAGTTTTAAGACTAATTGCACATCACATTGTATTTTAAGATCTGCCAGTGTCTGTCGTGTTTGTACATTATTACAGACGAAAAAAAAAAAATGCCAAAGAATGAATAATGTACCTTACAATGGCATAGGTAATTAGGTTTGTGCATTTACAGGAGATGAGAACAGTTTTCAACATCAAGAAGATTAATTCAAGAGTTAGAATGTGTAGTGAGATCAAGAACAACTCCGGAATAAAGCTCCACCTCTTCTTATTTAGAGTGAGATGTGAAATTTAAGAGTGGGTGCTGCGTAATAGTGGCTGATATGCGCTGTGTCCCCGATGAGCTCTACCAGGGGAGGGGAAGATTCATTCTCTTTTGTTGCAACTGTTCCATTTTGGAGAGGTCCTTCTTTATACGTTGAGCTGAAGGAGAAGTGCGTTTTCATTGAAACAAGTCCCAAAGCGATCTGATTATGACTGGTAAATTTTCTTCCGATAAACTTATCCAGCTTTAAGACAAATAGAAAAATCCCACAAAAAACCAAACCAGTAAACCCCTAACCAATCAAAAATAAATTCCCAAAAAAAAAAAATCAGCACTTATCACAAACCAACTAACCAACTTACCAAAAACCCCAACAATAACACAAATAAAAAAAAAAAAAAGGAAAAAAAAAAGAACAGGAAGGATTTTCTTTTACTGCCAATTGAAATTTTCTGCTATATGTAAGTTACTCGTGACCTAATCTTATTCATATACTCATATTTCCCTTTATCAGAGCTAGTCCATGTCTGCAGGGGTTTTTAGTCTTGCTTTTAGGTGCTGCTTCACAACTTCATTTTCTCGTGGTTAGAAATAATCTTCTAATTTACAGTGCAATTTTCAGACCAAATTACATACCTTTGTTCTAGCACTGATATTGTCTTTTAGCTTTAATAGCTCTTCCCTCTCACTTGTGTTTGTTCCCAGAGATACTTACAGAGAACAATCATCTACCCTCTTATCTTACGTTTTGCTAGGCTAAACAAGCCAAGCTCTTTCAGTTCATTCATGTAAGATAGGCTTTGCTGTCTCTGCACTAATTGTCTTTCAAAAAAAATTATCAGAAGACATACTTACTGGAAAATAAAGTTTCAGTCTATGCTGCAGAGCATACAGAAAGCCTTCCACATTTTTTTCAGACCCAAGCCAAAAAGTTTGCACAAGAAGCTGGTTTAAAATAACAACTAATTCAATCTGTAAATTGAAATTACAGGCAATCTAAGTTTAGTAATAATGATGCTACCTCATGTAAAGAAATTTCTAGAAAATTAGACTAGTCCAATTTACTGTGCAGCACAAGTTCCATGCTAGGGTGGGGATGCCCCTAAGAAGAGAGCCATAGAGGAGTCCGCACTGTTTCAGGGTTACTTTTGAGGGGCCATGCTCTATGGAGGAGTTCCCATTGGTGCACTGAGAATAAAACAGTGGGGGAAAAAGCATGAAGCAAGGAGTCACAGAAATAAAACTTTGACATGGGCAGGGTCAGAAGTAGAAAACTACATCTTAAAAGTCTACTTCTGAAGTATGCTAACGATGTAAAGCAGTGTATACAACCACATTCTAACCTCAGCCTCCTGCATCAGAAGACTAACCAAAGCAATTCGGAAAAACTCCGTGTAACCCTTAGCACAGACAAGAGAATCTGAGTCCAGAAAGGAGAAAGGGGAGGAACTGAACAAAGTCATGTCTTTGAAATGAAAAGGAAAGATGTTTCCCTAAGTGCTGGTTTGAAAAGGAAAGATGTTTCCCTAAGTGTTGGTTTGATTATTTGTTGTCTTTTCCTTTTTTTCTTCCTATGCAAAAGCTGCATCAGTAATTAAAAATTTATTTTAATTGGTCATTAAGGAAATAATTTTAAATTCTCTCAGTTGAGGCTTCTATGTCTGTCTGGCAGTCCAACAACTATTGAGGGTTGTAATTGTGATCAAATTCCCAATTTAAACACAAAAGTATTATATTTAGAACCTGAGTATCTAAGCTTAGCTGCTGCCCTGCAGTGACCTTGAATCGGTTGCCATCCAAGTTTCCAATACTGTGTAAGTTCTTGGCTTCTGAAGGGCATGTCCACGAGAACCTGGATTCAGACAGGCCCACCTATGTGTATGAGGCTCAGCAGCTGCAGCAGTCAAAAAGAATATAAAACCAGAGTTCAGTTCTCTCCTCTGACTGAAGTTCAAAGAAAATCTGAGCTGGTTTCAATAATTTGTTAATTAATCTCCCTAACTTTAATGCTCTGCCTCTCCACATCTTATCCTAATTTAACCAATGAAGAGAAATAGTTGTTTCTGGATTACAGACCATCCAGCCTGTTGAAGCTCTTTCTGTAATAAGGCTCATTGCTTTTATTTGCTTATATTGAGAGTGGTGATGTGACCAGACCCAGAAGTAGAAATCTACAACTTAAAAATCTTCTTCTGAAGTATGCTAAGGATACAAACCTGTGTAATACAACCACATGATAATGCTTTTGCAGAATTTTGTAATAGCTCCAACTAGTAGTTCCTGTATTTTTAAGCATTTTTTCTGATTGAAATGGAGTAAGTTTAGGTTAGATTTTGGTGAGAAGTTCTTTGCTGTGACAGTGGTGAGGCCCTGGCACAGGTTGCCCAGAGAAGCTGTGGCTGTCCCATCAATGGAATTGTCCAAGGCCAGGTTGGATGGGGCTCTGAGCAACTTGGACTAGTGGAACATGTCCCTGCCCATGGAAGGGGGGTTGAAATGAAATGATCCTTAAGGTCCGTTTCCTCCCAAACCCCTCTGTGATTCAGTGATTTCGAGGATATCATACTCTTAAATCTGTTATTGGTGACATTTTTTAATCCATCTGTGTATGTATATACTCATTATTTTACTACTATTACATATACTATTGTTCTACCGACTCTCAAAATTTTATCATTTCTTACAATATTTGGTGATATATTTTCATTTAGCACAAAAAATAGTGGAGATGAAACAATCAGTCATGACAGTTTATTGTAACTGAGGATTTTAAGGCCCAGCTTATTGAGCCATGTGGTTATGCAAGAATTTTTTTTATTGCTTTCATACTTTTGTAGCTATCAGTGATGCTGTTTATATGGCCAAACTTTTTTTTCTTTATTTTTCTTTTTCTTTAAATTCTAATGAAATCAACTTACTAACAAAATGTAATCAAGGGTCCAAATTATGTATCTGATTTTAGAAAGTGCTTATATCATTACTAAAGTATGAAAGAAGTTTAGTCACATCTCAGCTAAATCATAGTTTTCCTGCAGCATTTATAATTTGTTATGCATATGCATATTCACATTCACACACATATATACGCACACATACATATATATATATATATATATATATATAGTTTTTACTGAAAACATATAAATAGAAAGCAAAATAAAATTTTCTTCTAATAGTGCTTTTATGTTGGTTAAGTCACCCATTTTGTGTAGCTAAATGGGAGAACTTTCGGACTAACGAAGAAATTTTCGTTACTTCAAAAAAATACCGGTGGATGCCTCTAAACTTTCTCTAATTTCATGTCCCTTAATGTATTTTATTAAAGACATGGAGATATTAGGCCTTTTTAATGCCATATTTATCTCAAAAAATGGATTTATGGTGTACCTCTGTACAAATGTTTAGTTCCATTTCCAATACCTACCAGCTCTTAGAGCAGGTTAGAACCTGTAATTTTCTGCAGACTTGTATTTCTGTTTATCGTTAAACACAAAGACAGGGGTGGAACAAAGCAACAAATGAAAGAACAATCAATGTAAAGGAGATAAATAAAAAAATCTTTAAATGTCTCAAAACCCCTTAAAGTTTAAACAGTCGTGATTCCATAAAAAAATTTAATCAAGTATAGACACCTGCCATCTGAATAGCATCTGTAAGAAACAAGTAAACAAACAGCCAACCAAAATCCAATTAAAATAACATTCTGAGCAAAACTGTAGTCTAAACACTGATAATAACCCTCTATGTAAGCTACTGAAACCTTCCTTGAGTTCAGTGTTGTCAATATTTATTTGTTCAGAGGGCAGGCTCTGCACTAGAATTAAAGCATCATTTTACTCTGATAATGAGCAGGAAAAAGTAAAGTTATCGAGAAAAAGGTAAAAAGGTAAGAGACAAATTTTATTATTTTTCTAGAATGACTTATCCTGACATCTCCTAAAGAATTAATTTCTTGGAATTAGAGAATCATAGAAGGATTGATGAGAAGTTCAGCATGACCTGGCAATGTGTGCTGGGAGCCCAGAACCCCCTGTGTACTGGGCTGCATCCAAAGCCCCGTGGGCAGCAGGGCAGGGAGGGGATTCTGCCCCTCTGCCCTGCTGTGCTGAGACCCCACCTGCAGAGTCACATCTGGGTTCTGGGTTTCTCAGTATATGAAGGACAAAAACCTGTTGGAACGAGTCCAGAGGAGGCCATGAAGACACTCAAATGTCTGGAGAACCTCTCCTATGAGGAGAGGCTGAGACACCTGGGGCTGTTCAGCCTGGAGAAGGGAAGTCTTCAGGAAGTTCTTACAGTAGCCTTCCAGCACCCAAAGGGGACTACAAGAGAACTAGAGAGGGACTCTGCACTAGGGCATGGAGTGACAGGACAAGGGGGAATGGCTTCAAACTGAAAGAGAGTAGGTTTAGATTTAATATTAGGAAGAAAGTCTTTATTGTGAGGGTAACAAACAGAAAATATGGATCTTCTAAAAAATGCAGATATGTTTAAAAATTACTTTTAATGTGCTCAGATGGATATCTTCATAAAAACATGAATTAATGAGACTGGAAACCATGTACTGTCTTATACTTTGCCTGAGGTAGTATCATTGGTGGGCACTCTGTACGATAATGAATGTGCAGGAAATGTCTAGATTCATCTTCTTGTTACTTTCTTCATGAATAGAAGAAATGTCAGCTTAAAACAGTTCCAATTTTTTTTTTAGAACATCTAAAAATTCCTCTACTGATTATGTATGTAGACATAGAATGAAGACTTGAGCCTTCCTGCTATAGCAGGTTGTAGAACGGTTTAGGATTTTCAGTTAAAATATTTATTCTTCTATTAAAGATGTCACAATTTTAACAAAATTATCTTTAGTAATTAAGAACAATAAGGATTTTCCACCTAAATTATAACACACCTTGAACAAAATGGAGGTTGGTTTCATTTCTTTCTCTTTCTTTCTTTTTTTCTTTTTTTCTTTCTTTCTTTCTTTCTTTCTTTCTTTCTTTCTTTCTTGCTCAAATTGCAATCTGAAAATAATTTATAAATATGTTATAGCAAAGGAAAGATAGTGTAGAGACAGAAAATTATTTTATATTCATGTGATTTGTAGCTGGACACAGTGAAATTAAAACTTTAAGTTATGCATATGATAAACTGGATCTTACTGGGTGGACATGAAGTAAGAGTTGAAATCATTCAGTAAGGTAGAAAGTGGAAAAATGAGTGACATTAAATCTTACATGATGCCATAAAAAATTAAATAATAATACAGATTCAATGACAAATTGTAGTAAGAGATGGAAAACGAAAATCTTCATACACAGGTCTTGACAAATCACATTTGCTTAATTTGATAATCAAAAACATTCATAAGATTGGGTACTATTTGGAAATGTGTAAAGGAGTCTGAAGGAGTACCATAACTAGCCTTGCTGATGTAAAGAACAGTGTTGCATGAAATGCTACAAGAGAATCCTTTAATAGTGAGCAAGGACTACCAGGAGAAACAAATATTAATGGCAAAGGATATATTTCTCTTGAGGGGCCTAAATGCGTATAAGTGAAGACAAACAATAAAAGGAATGTAAATAAAAAGAAAGAATACATAACAAGAAACAACAAAAACCCAGTAGAAACCCCACAAGAGACGTAACAGGACATCTGTTATTTCTGTAAGTTTAATGCTATCCAGGGAATCTATAAATGCAAACCATGAGGAGTTTTGATCCGTTTCAATAAATGGGAAGTGAAAAGGCTCCTTTTGAAGATTTTCAGCAAATCTAAGGTGGAACTAACTAAACCAACAGGCAGGTCTTTTTCTAATGAAGCAGTCATGGATGATGTAAAGGTTACCTGGAAGCAGCAAACAGAAAAATTTTGCACTATAAAATGTGCTTATACATTTGTAGATTGAAAAATGACTGATAGTAACATAAATTAGATTAAATGTTAAGATATGTTAAACAAAAACATCTTACTCATCGGGGTAAAAATTATGGCAATTTAAGAGACAGTTTAATGCTCCCATATATCTTCTAAGAAATAGGGATAATAGGAACCTAACTTTTCTCACCTTGTGCAGAGTAACATTTTATTCAGTGTATTAAGGAGCGGGAAATAAAATGTTCTTATTAATTATAAAGTAATTGGAATAATAATTTCAGCTTTTGTTTTTTTAAATAAAACAGTCAATATCAGGCATACCTTATTTTTTTAAGAAAACTAAATATCTTAAAATATTAAATCCTCCAGGATAAAAGAGAAGGAATTACTGTAAAAATCAGAAGAACTGAAATCTAAAATAGAAACAAGATGGTACAACTGTTCTTTAAAAAAAAATCAAAGCATGTTTTTTCTCTTATATGATAAATGTTCAGTGATTGCTGTGGTACTGAAAATGTAGGAGGTGTTGCATTAAGACCAAGAGTGAGTCAGGATGTGTTCTAGCCCTTTTTCCAAAAATAGTATCATCAGTGGATTTGGAACAATGTTGCAAAATGAAAAACAAACAAACAAACAAAACCACCAAAACCAAGCAAACAACAACAAAAAAACCCCAGTCTGATGAACCACATTTGTCAAAGACATGGAAAATAGCTTTAACAGACATCAGAAGCATGCAGAGGAGGTAACATCACAAAAAAAAATAAAGATGTTCACATCTCTGAGAGTTGCATTTCACCATTTTCCCAAATGTGCATTAGGTGTCAATTAAATAAACTGGGTCTTCTATGCTATTCTTTGCACATACCTGTGAGGGTATGCATAAATAAATAAACAAATAGTGTTTCTAAAACTTTTAATTGCTCTATCTTTCCAACTAAGTACCAAATACAGTTGGATGAGGGATTTTTTCCTGGTCTTGTTCTGCTTATGTATTTATTTCACTGTTATTAAAAAAGATGGCAACTGAACAGCAGGAGAAGCTGGAGGGTGAGGGAGAGAAAAATACCAATTTTCTGGAAAATCCCTAGTGCAAACCATTCATTTTTCTTGCCCTCCAGTCACCTGTTTGTTTGCTCCATCTCCTTTTATGTAGGTATAGCGCTCCGGTGGTATTGGTGTGCCAGCTAGCAAGGCTTTCTCGAGCGTTTGCGGGATAAAGGACTAATGACTGCAATGCCTGCAGGACAGCTAGCAAGCTTATTAGACAGATATATTCAACTCCCAGTGAATAGGAAGGCACTGAAAATTAAATTCATCTGCACAGCTGCCTCTCACTTTGAAAGTAAACCAATACCGTTTGTACACTGAAAGTTAAGAGATGCATTTTTTGTAATACCAGGGAAGTGCTACTATTCAAAAAGCACATTAGAAGAAATGTAATCCTGTTTGGCAAAAACGAGGTTTCATGTAGCGAAAGTCAAATTATATTAAGAGCATTCAGACACCACTGAAGTTATCCCTTTATTTGAACAATGTTATAATGCCTGTGTGTTTTTATCTACTCAGTCAGAAATTGATAGAGTTTGAACTCCAGTAAAGAATGAAATAATGCACCCTAAGGTTTAGAAAAATCAGTTCATTGAAATAAAAAGGGATCATTCTTACTTATTTGATTGTTTATTTAACACCAGAGATTTTGTGTCTGAAACATAACACATTAAGGAAATTTGATCTTAATAAAAATGTCTACATGAAAGCAGTTAAATGAACAGATCTTAATGCAATTTCAGATTCATTCAAAATCCTTTGCCATATGTAGTCTTGAAGTTAGAATCCCTTACATGTCTATATACTACTACTTACTGTTCTAAATACAGTCTAGATGCATGAGAAGGGTAGTAATAGGTGATAATTTGGGATTAACGGATTTGGTCTGACAGCCAACTAAAAGCTATTATTTTTTAATGGATGGACTTGTGCTTTGATTTGCAGCATATGTGTTTTTGATGTAGATCCTGCTTTAGCAGGAATTCTCAGTAACGAAAGCTTAGATATGCATGGAGCAAGGATTGTATAAAAGAAATAAAATCTTGTTCTCTTTGTTTGTTTGAGTCAGACTATGTACACAGCAACTATTTTAGATGGGATGAAAACACTTTATTTCTCTGTGCTTTCTTTGCATCTGTCCTCTCTAAATATGTTGAAAGGTTGGACCAAGCTTTCTTAGGCTGCCCACAGAAAAGGTGAATATGTTGTTAACTATTCCCTTTCACACTAGCACCAGATGACAGCTCAATTATCGTCACTTTTGGTCATTTTTCATAACTAATTAGCCATGTGCAAGTTTATTTTTTTCCAGATGGTATTGCCAATTAGCAGAGGAAAAAAAAATATATGGTCTTATTTTGATAGATGGAGATTTGGTATTTAATCAAACAGATTGCCAGGAGATTGCTTGGTCTTATTAAAAAGAATTAGCAAAATTAATTTGGGTTAATTAAAAGAAAAGTGCTGTTACTTCAATCAATACAAAATTTGTGAAATTTCCTGACAGTAACATGAAAACTATTTGTAAAGTAGATTTGTGAAAGAACTACAGTATTTTGAGTTACATATGTCCAACAAGCAGTTTAAGAGAGGAGTTTGACAAAAAATGGATAAACTGGCTTAAAATCACTGCAGAATTTTTCTTTTTGCATTGAAGTATGTGGTCTTCAAACTATGCCAGGCCTTCCTGGGGATTCAATCTGTAATCGTTTCCAAGTGAACATGAAATATCTAAACATTTTTTCACCCTTCAATAATTTTGCAAGCATCTATTCAATGGTACATAATGCTGGCTTCTAGAGTCAGATTTGTATATTTAAGCTTTTTTTAGAATATTTTAAAATGAGAGAAGGAAAGGCTGAAAGAGACTGCTGGAATATGCATCTAGATAGCCACCTGAATATTCTAAAAAGAATTATTGCTTAGTCTTAACTGATGTTTCTCTAACCTGTTCTCAAAAGCCCTCCAAAGGCAGAGGCCTTATCTGGTCTCTTATCAATTTTTTACTCTGTATTTCCCCTATCTCTCTAATGACTGATTCTTCTTTGCTTCATTTGAAAACTCTTACCAGTCAGGGTGAGGAAACAACGTTTTTTCAATTTACAGCTGACACCAAGGCAAGGAGGGCTGAGAGTACACTGAAGCAGGTTATCAGAATTCAAAACATGTGGTGCAATGGCTTGGGAAAACATGGGATGAAGTATTGGAAGGAGAAAATATACTGGCACAATGAACTATATACTGTGACACTATTCAACACTTTGTAGCCATCATATTTTTGTAATGAGTGTGGTTTCTGCCTTGTTCCTGAGAATACTATGCAAGTGCTCCTCTTCTTCTAGGAATATACAAAACCTGCAGTCGCCTTCTGTGAAAGGCAGGTGCCTGTGCACAGAATTACGAGTGGCGGTGCTGAGTACACAGAGCACGAGGTGCCCCAAAAGAAGTGGGAATTGTGCTGTGGGTTCCAAGGAGCTGAGCAC
The DNA here is from genome assembly GCA_013398015.1 of Oreocharis arfaki. Lineage (NCBI taxonomy): Eukaryota > Metazoa > Chordata > Aves > Passeriformes > Paramythiidae > Oreocharis > Oreocharis arfaki. The sequence continues at coordinate 180,065 of VZRR01002566.1, forward strand.
CTCATCATTTCTGAAAGTAAAAATATCTCAACACTGAATAAACATCCATTGAATCTCAGTATATTATTCACTGTAAGAGCAATTTGCTTTGAACGGATCAAGAGAAAATTGTCCTTAAAAACAACACAAAATTTCATGCACAGTTATATGGAATTATGGTCCTGAAGTAACAATCAAATTTGTTTTCCATTGGACCAAAGGAAAAATTCACTCATCTTGTAGATCTGTGCATTCTAATGCAGAAGTCTAACTAAGCTCCCACACGTTTGTGGGTGTCTGAAATGCCAACTGCTGGTAAGGGAATGCAATCTCCTGTGCTTACGTTCTTTTCTACTTGTTCTGAAGTGTTCTCTTAAACAATGTTCGCTTATTTCTTTTCCTTGAATTCATATTATGTGCATCCAAATGTTGAATTATGGCAAGCAATGAGGTTTGACTTTTTCATCTGAAGCTAATGAACCCACTGAGATCACTACAATTTTTAAAGCAATCTTTGATGATACACACATTGTGTTTATCATATCAAAACTGTCCCAGGCTTAATCTGACATCATATTATAGTCATGTCATGACTGCATGTGTATAACTTTATTTCTGTGTTTCATATGGACAGAATGAAGAAAAGAGACAAGTTGTCACTGTTCAAATTCCTGTTTTCCTAGATCTGTGTACTTCAGGTTTCGCTTGTTACAGATCCTAAGGGTTTTAAAGGTAACTTCTAAAGTTCTGGCCTGGAAAATGTTCGAGTATCACAGAAGAAACAAGAAGATGCAAATTCATTTTGAATAATGTATTAATTTTTTAAAAGGGAAAACTGCAGAGTATATTAAACTAATGATATATTAAACAAATTATATATGCTAATATATCAGTTAATGATATGTGAAATTTTACATTATCTTACCTACCTTGTAGCTGCCACTCATCTTTACCCTAAATTTCTCAAGGTCTCATTGGAAAATTGTGGATGTAATTATCTCACGATCAAGAGGAGTAAATAGATTTTTCCCTTGATAGAACCTGTGGGTTAATTAATAGGCTAAAACCAGAAATTATATTTACTAAAAATAACAAAGGAATATCTTCATATTTACAAGACTTTGAACATCACTCTTTATTGTTTGCCACCATCACAACACAAAAGAATTTTCATTTATCTACAAAGAGATAAAAGCCTGAAAAAGGCTGGAAAATAGCTCAATAGGATATCATATTTTTGAATACATGTTAAAACATGTACAATTTTAACTCCATTTACATTATTCAAGTATATAAATAAATTAGGGGCTACCTTAGATATTATGCAATGAAAAACACCAGCAATTGATGCTCAATTGCTGTTGGTTTTCAGAGAGAGTTTTTATTATTACTGTGCCAAAAGCTTTCTTACAGAATACAGTGTAACATAGAAAGGCTTATTTATAAAAACAGAGAAGGTCGAAAATTAAGGTACTAGATATATTTTAAATGACAGGTTTTTACTCTATCCAAGTAATTGTAATAAAGACTCAGTTCAATAGTTCGCCCCTTGCCCTTTAGAAATGTTAAAATCTAGAAATTCTCTGTTTTCTTCCTACAAAAGATAACTCAAATGTTACATGCATATCAAATGGAAATAGCCAGAACAATAGTAGTCTTTTGGGAAAAAAACATCTTCTTTAATATCCACACATTTGTTTTGATGGTCTATCGTTGGTAGTTCAGACTTCTCTGACGAGAAGTCAGAAGAGAAGTCTATCAGTGCTTAATTCTCTGTGATATTTACTCGTTTGTATTTTACCTTTGTCTCACACAACATAATAGCATTTCATTTTCAAAATCCAAAGTGAAAATGAGAAAATCTATCATCAAAGAAGGAATTGTGTGTGCAAAGTGAGTACGTGGTTAAGTAGAAGGTATTTATGATGTCATCTATGACTGTTTCAAGTTTCAGAGTAGATAGGAACACAATGACAATCTGCAAATAATTTTGGAATCTTGGGGAGTTTTGGATAAAAAATAGTTAGCTACTCATTTATCCCTTTTGAGAGATTGTTGAAATAATTAACTTTTATTTTCCCCATCTGAACAAGCATCACGAAAGGTGTTAAAGTTTTTTAACCACATGTATGAACTACATAGAAGAATGACTTGAAAAATGAAATCCTATTAGAAAAGCCAAACTGGGGTTACATGGGTACAAGATAGCTGAGAAATTGTTGGGGAAATACTGTCTGAACAATTACAACAAAAGACAGTACATATATACAAAAAGGGTGTCTCAGTGAGCTCAGTTAAGAACAATAATATTCAAAATGCTCATTTGTGGAAAAGGGCTTTTGTTCTGAGACATCTATTTAATTTTATTAAAATATATTTCAAAATCAGCCAAAGCATGTTTTTTGGTTCGTATTTCAAATACTGACTATTTTCCTTAGAAAAATATTTTTTTTACTTATATTGTTGACTTCTATAAAGAGATCTTTTAGATTGGTATACTTTATATATAGTGCATGAAATAAACCAATTGATTTCTTATTGTGAAAAGCATACTTTAATATTCCAGTGAAGTCACATTATAGAGATAACTGCAAACTAATCTCTGGGCTTATCTTTACTGATGTGGCTGGTCTGGCTAGTTTCTGTTAACAGTAGATCAAAAGAGAAGAAACTTTCTTTGAAAATTATGACCATAGAAAAAAAATCAGATTTTCTGCATGATATAGGCTTAATTCTTATTATTGTATCCAAAACAAATGCATAAAACATTTCCATATAAATCCATTCTGGTTTGAGATGTAGCTGCTGATTTATGAGGTGTGGATGGATCCGGGTGTCCCACACTCAGAGTACGAGCTGCCCACAAAGAGTGAGTCTTTCCATGAACTGCTTGTAGAGCAAGTTTGTTCACCTGGCATAATAGTATTTGGGCTACAAAGGCCACTCGTTTCTTCGGGGACCCTTCAGTTGTGATTCACACAATTTTGAAGCCAAAGATGTGTATACTCTTCAATTTTTCCAGGAAATTTTCAATCTGGGTACCATAATAAGGTCTAAAGATGTTCCCTAGATGACTCTTTACTCTGACACCCACATCTCTCTATTGTCTTCCAAATTATTTTTACTTGAGAAGCCTAAGTTGTGATTTTTGGGGTTTTACCTTCGATGTATAAATTTCATTCAGCTGGATATTATTTGATATTCCTTAATGTATTAAAACAATATCACATGAAATATCCACTGAAACCAATATGAATCTGCTTACCAAAAAAAAAAAAAAAAAGTTTTTCTAACTAACATTGCTTATGTATAGCAGCAATAGAATGGGCTCAAGGCTGCCAGGATGAATATGTTGGCTTGACAGCCCTCAGGAGAGAGTTTTCCCCTGGCTCAAATTACTCTTCACCTTTGGAATAACACAATTTTTTTCTCTCAAGTCTTATTAAATCCACCAACAACTAACAGATTTAGTGTAAGTTCAATTTCAAGCTAATTTTATACCATCTCAATCATGACTTTTTCACTGAAACACTAGTGGGGCAACAAAGCTGCAAAAATATAAACCCACAAAAATATAATTAATGCAAGCAAACCTAACAACACTTTATTTTGATGTCTGTCATTTTTGAAATCAGATAAATTAAGTTTAAGAAAGATTTAAAAATTCAAGGAAAACATTCATCAAATATATGTAATTTTTTAGCACTCTACTATGAAATTAAATATAACTTCTTCCTTCACAAAATTTTCAAAATATTCTCACTTACCTGGCTGCAAACCTTCTCAAGGAAGCATCTCTTATCTCTTCCATATTGTTTGGGGGGTTTATTTTAATGTTTATTTAAATGAAAGATTTATTTAGGTGCTCTAGACCCAGCTGGAAATTAAATTTCATGCTAGGGTGTACACCGCTTTTCCTGAACAATATGCAATTCTGACTAACAATTCTACACATTTGCAAGATTACAGGCATCAGAAGAACTGTTGAAATTTGTATAGTATTGCTTCTCTGCATTGAGATCCAAGAAGTCCCACATTACTTGTAAAAATATTTCCCTTTTGTTCCACACCAGTAATTGCATGGCAGATGTGTGCTGTATAGACCTGGAAAAGCCTTTGTATTACTTCCTAGGAACTCCTAGAAAGTAGGAGATTAATGTATGAGAATGCCTTCAGAGTGTGAGACTTTGATCTCGAACAGGCTGTTGTTGAGCCAGAGCAACAGGAGGAAGATTTTTCTTCCATGCATTTCATTTCCTGGCAGCATAGTCTCATGTGGCTCTTTAAAGTATTAATACAATTGACAGTGGATAGAAAAAAAATCCTAGACTTATTAAAGCTTTGGAGAAAAATACTTTTAATGCAGAATCCTTTTTAAATGTTGGAGACAATATTCGCGTGATCTCCTGAGCTCTATCTCATCGTGACATTTTCTCACGTTGTTAGAGTCACATTTCGCTATCCACTCTAATACTTCTTGGCAGAGTACAAGGAATACAACTTGATTTGAGTTGTCACAGAGCAACGTGTCCTCGAGACAACTTTGAAAACAGAAGAACAAAGTGCCATAAAACAGACTGTGGCTTTTAGGTGGGAAATAGGAGGGTTTGTGGTGTGTTTAATAAGCAGTGAAAGCATAAATTGAAATAACTTCTCCTCACTGTCTTCCTGACGTGTATATTTTTTTACATTATACAGCGGCAGATCCCTTCAACTTCAATGAAACAGTAACAGTGCAATCTAAAGGAGTATGTGCAGTTCAAAAATAGTCTTGGGCAATCTCTTGAAATGGAGGGAAAAAAGAAATCTCTGCATGAAAATTTATTGCTGTTTATTGTTGGCTCCTGAGTAGAGAGCACGTGGAGTTTTTGAAAGAGCTTAGTGCTGTTGACAGTCAGTTGCAGCTGGGTGACATATTCCCTACACGCCTTCTGAAATTTTAATTTATAATGGTTGCAGAAGCTGTGAAACAAGAAACCTTGAGGGTGAAGTCTCTCATTATCTCACAGGAGAGGTACAGTAGAGGTCCTGGCTGTTCAAATCTCCCCTTTCTGTCTTTGGTGTTTCGTAATTGGCACAAAAATATTTCTCCACAGGTCAGAGCTTATTTTCTCCATTTGCACTCAGGTCTTCAGGATCTCTGCTAAGATATCTTCCTTTTTGTTGAAAACACGAGGATTTGACTGTTCATCTTCAATGATTTGTACCTTGTAATACTTAGGCAATGAGGGTGTGAAATATTTATCCATTTTGATAGTTTGGGGGAGATTTTTCGGGAGTTTTTGAGTGTCAATATTATCTATACATTGTTCTGTATGAGATGGTATGAAATTCAGTGAGAAAAAAAGAGCCAAACTGATCAATGTGATAAAATCTTCAGCTTCCTTTTCCTGCATTTTTGTAAAAAAACCAGTATTTCTATGTAAAAAAGTCCTGATTAATATTTATTACTCTTACTTCCTCATGACATATTCTGCAACTTCCTTTTCAGTTTGCTATTCCTAGAGTAATTTCATTTTCAACCATAAACAAATTAAAACCATAATAAAATACAATTTTTGATCTATGGACTTCTATCAGTTTTCAGATCATATGTTATTGTTGGTAACTTTGTCAATGAACTTGTGTTGGATGTCCAAGAAATTTTTCATGAAGCAACGATTTCTGAGTATAAATAACTATTAAAGAAAATGTTACCTCAAAAAAAGGAATACATTGTAGCATCACTGGAAAGGAAAATCGTCTGGACAGAGACTCAGAAGGTCAGAACAGATTTATATCGTAATAAAGTCATAGAAATTGCTTCGGGACTAATATAAACCCAAACATTAGGGTGGGACTAGCTGCATTTTTGAGGTTTTTTGATAGAATAATACCAGAAAACATCTAAGTAACCTCTGTAGATATATAATGACTACTTCCTGGTATCTTATCAGCCTAGGAAAAAGTATATTTCTTGAAAAAATTGTAGTTTTGGACCACTTCTTACCTGTCCAGCACAAGAAAGGATGTCTCACAGAAAAATGTAACTGGCAGAGCCAAACTCCCATCTCCTGCTCTGTCTCTAACATTTCTATGGTGGAATCAAGTCTGGAATTTCTACCATTAATTTTCTTTTAGGGGTCCACTGTGATCCTGCAGTCCCAACTTCTCATTTACAGGGAAAAAATGAGGAGAAGAGTCACAACGTCCCTGTTACACAATGTATTACTATTTATTTCTATTACTTCCTGACCGTCTTAAAATCATGTAAGAGTTCTTTATGAGTCCTGTTGAAAATTGACTTGTTCTTCGTTGTTATTAATTGTAGCTGTCTTCCAGCTTTGAATATTTTTTTTCTGTTTTATAATTACTAGTATGTGACATATGCTACCTGCTATAATGGCATTGAGGGGAAAAAAAAACCCAACAACTTCTAAAAGCCTGTTTTATTTGTTTAAATCTCAGAGACTAATTAGTCTATGGAACAAAGTGTCAAATGCTAGTCAATAGCACTGAAGAAAAGTTTAATATTAAAATTGGAAAACGGATAAATAAAAGGTCTTTGTACAAAAGGAAGAAGAAAGGAGGGGAAATTTTGCGAGAGGTAAAACAAAAGAAACACTGACAATCTAAAACGCTTATATGTCAGGTGCAGACAATTAAATTTCACTGGTTTTTTGAAGCTTAATATTTGAATTTACTGCTTAGTGGTGAAGAAAATGCACTGTCTGTCAAGACCAAGGAGGACGGATCATCACATAACAGAGACATTCCCATCATTAGCAGTTCTACTATGGGTCTGTGAAGGTGCTTAAAGTTGCAGACCTGCTGTTTTAATACTTTCTGTTTCCACTGAATTTACATAATTTTTATTAAAAAAAAAAATTGGTTTCATAGCTGAAATTTTAATCACTGATCATAATAGGACTTGTATTTTCTACTTCTAAAGATCCCTTTTCCTTCCAAGTGAGACTATTTTTTTAGTCCCTGTAACATGCCATGTTGCATTTCCTTCCTTTTCTTAAATCACTTTGACCCCTAGGGAATTGCGATTAGGCCTAGTGTTTGGAAAAAGCCTTTCAGCCCAAAAGAGGACTACATGGCTGTCAGGTAATAAAAAAATATTAGTAGTCTTCTGTCTTTTCTATGTCAATTATCACATGCTGCACATACCTTAGTTTCTTTAGGTTACTCGCTAAATGGTCACTCTCTGATGCTTGATGGTGCAAGCCTTGGCTGGAGATAATTAGAATAAAATTGATTCAGGGATGATGAGTTTCATGAAAGAAACAGGTGACATTCATATAGGGGAGACTTGTGGTTATTTATTTTCCTATGGGTAAATTGCTTTGAAAGCATAAATTGAAGGGTACAAAACTTTGGTTTTGATACATTAATTACGCACAATGACATAAAGAATTCAGACAAGAAAACAGGAAATACCAAAAAAAGCTAATTTTTTTTTTTTAAGGTTAGAACTGCCACTAGAAACTTTTTGTTCTGAGAAGAGTAAAATTTGATTTCAACAAGAGAAATTAATACCTTGAGTCACCATTCTGAAATCTTTCCAAAAGTGAGCAAATAGTTTCTTTTTAATTATCTGAGTGACAAGGTCTCTATTTCATCCTTATCATGGAAATACAGGCCCTATTATTTCACACTTTGATTGAGAGTTTCTTCGTTACATTTGGGATGAGATAGCAGGAGCAGGCACAGGAGGTGATAAAAGAGGGTGGATAGGGAAAACAAATATTTCCTCAAAGAGAAGGAAGTGCCTCATATGTCTGATTTACACAAAACAACAACAGAAAAAAAAAATTTCAAAGTTCTTGGAGTTTGTTTAAAAATTATGTATAACTATATTTTGTTTCCCGTGGAACAAACAAAAATATTGGTCAAAATGTAATAAAATATACTATAAATATGTTAGTGTATGTATACAAAAATATATGCGAGAATCTTGAAAGCAAGGAAAATTTACAGCCTTTGCATTTTAACTAGTAGAAGAAATAATCTTACAGGACTGAAAATGCGACAAGCTCTCTTTGTTCATTTGTCTAAAATAATTTTTTAATGACTCATTTGATATCATAATCAAGTAGGAATCACATAATTTGTCAGAAACACTCTTCCCTCCATCAGTGTTTACTTAATTGAAAAAGAAAAAAAAAGTTCATTTTTTAAACAATTTTTTTCTAGTTTTCATGAAATAAAAAAAATTTTGAGAAATAAAATATTGCAAAAATTTTCTAAGGTTTTATTCAACAATCGTTTTTAGGCAAAAAAATAACCTTGGATTTTTTAAAGTTCCTTTACAGAAGAACTGTGGTTTTGGGTTTGGTATTGTTTGTTTGTTTGCTTGTTTAGTTTTTTGTTCTTTCTGCGGGCATTTTGAAACAATCCCTTGTTTATCTGCTTAAGAATAACAAATTCATTGGCTTATGCACAGTCTGTTTTTCCATTAATATATAGTATTTTGTTTATATCCAAATAATGGAGTTCGATCCATGAAGAAAAAAAAAAAGTAATTTTATTATGTTCACTTTCTTTAGGCAAATAAACACTGATAGCAACTATTCTGATTAACTTCTCCAAAGTTTGGATTGAAAATAAAATATGCAGAGATTGGACAATATAAGTGGACTGGGAGAGTCCAAAATTCTGTGCAGCTACAATTTAGGAAGCAACTGAAATTGAAGTGTTTTTTTATCTCAGATAAAACCATATTTAGCATATATAACATGTTCCTGTTCAAGCATATGCAACACAGTTATTGGAAATTTAAAAGTAAATGAGTTAATTTTTGAAATTAATTTTTAGTTGTTCGCATTTAATTGCTGGATTCTTGGACTTGTTGGCAATGGGTAATCCTCATATCAGACAAGATTTTAGTCTTGTGAAATTCACTGCCCTTCTACTCTCAAATAATAACTCATACTTAGAAAAATCATCAAGTGCATAAGATAATTTTTAAAATTAGTTTTTTCCAACCTCATTGCTCTCTCCTTAAAACTGGCAGCCTCTTCATTCTTTAAAACAGCTATTATCATACTGTGCCTGGAAGAACGAGTATGGATCTTATTTATTACCAGTATACATTATTAAAAGTGCTTTCACTTTTATTAACAGTATTCACCAAATGGAATTTAATCTGAGTTAAAATTGACAAGAAAAAGAGAGAAGAAAAAGGTAACCTCCAAACGAATGAGCTTGACAACTTCATTTCAGGAATGCCTTCCTATTGAGGGAGCAGAGTGAAGCCTTTGTAAGCTAAATATTTGCTAAGAGTTGAGCAACTGCCAAAGTGTTTTTTCCTTGCTGGGGAAGAAAGCCATATCCAGAAAGTTTGATAAAAAGAATATTGCTATCAAGCTCAGTCTTTCACAGGGTTCAAAATCTTGTCTCAAAATCTACAGTCAAAGCTCTCAAGCTGCTTTCTCAAAGCTTTGCTCCTCAGGTGCCTACACATTACTTTTTAAAATTTAAGGGCCTGAAGATCCAAAATTATTGTAGCTACATGATTGTTTCATGAGCATAGGCTGAAATGATCCACTCCCTTATCCATTCAAAAAATCAGACCCCTAAATGTATTTGACTTACAGATGAATTGTCCCTTGGACAACATCTGTGGCAAAACTTGGTGGGCTGAAATTACTTCAGAGACATTTTCCTAGAAAAAAAAATTTTGTCTGTTACCTCTAAAATTCTTTGGAATTTTAATGAGAGACAGCCGGTAGATCTGACGTGGATAACCAGGTGAAACCTCTTATCACTTTTATTTAGGACAGAATTAAAACCATGCAATGAGGCCCTCCCCTCCCATTTCCTCATGGATTGTTGAAATTAGAGCTGTTAATTACTAGCCTGATGGCAGTTATCTGTAGTATTATTATTGCTATTATTATTAATAAGAATAAAGATATTAATAATTTAGTAGTGTCAATTCTAAATTTTCAGAACGTGTTAAGAACATAAAATAATTCAAAATTAATTAATAAAATAATTCAAAATCACAAAATAATAATTAATAAACAATTTAAAAATACATAAAAGCATCAGTTTCAGCTTTACACTACTGTTAATGAGAGTATAACTGTGACTTTCATCATTTTTGAGGGAAACAAATTTAGAAAATGATTTTCAGGCTGTGACTAAAGAATGGAAATAGAAGTAGTACCCAATTTGGAGATGATTGACAGAAAATTGAAAACAGTAGAGTGAGAGCAACAGCACAGTTCACCCATATATAACTTCTGTGGTTTTAAGGCGTGTGGGAGACAATTTTTTTAATTATGGAAAGGAGTAATTAAGGCATGTAAGTGCCAGAGATTAATTTAGACCTCTGTTTAACTTTGACTACAGACTAAACCCAACGATATCACTTTTGTTAAAGTGGTCTGTTGTCATATTTTTTTTCGGAGTCTATTTGCCTGTAGTAGTCACTATACTATAAAAGCTGAATAGCCCTTTCACATAATTCAAAAAAATTACATAAAATTTTTGAAATAACTGCACTGACTTCATTTTGTTTCCGTTAATAATATATGAGAGATTGTCTTTATTTTCTCACCCAGTGAATTTAATGGGAGCAGGTAGTGAACATTTTTGGGAGTTGCATCTGTTAAACAACAACTCAAGGACATTTTCAAGTAAAATATGTAATCCTTTGAGTAGTCCTTCTATATATGTAAACACAACCAAAAATTAAAAATATCCTCTGCCTTAAAGAAGGAACTTTGCCTGCTTCAATCATTGCCCCAGGCAACACATTCAGGTAATTTTCCTCTGTGATTTTTTGTGTTTTGTTTCTACTTTTTTTTCACTGTGTGTGTATTTACTACATCATAAATGATTTAGCAGGTGCTGTGTATTGTGTAATGATTTTCCAAAAGAAGCAATTGAATAGAACCAAGTCTCAATTTTCGAAGAGATTTCACAAATAGCAGCATTTTTCTGAGTCTGACTTTTTCAATAAAAGTAGTGTTTACTTCTAAAGCTTTCTCTTTGAATAATTGGATGGCATATGAAATAAGTTGAAAAATACAGTCCTTAAACTGAATATGATTTCACAAGATTTTATATTATGTTTGTAAAATCTTATTGGAAACTACAAATTCGCATTGAAAAATCTCAGGAAGAGTGCTCATATAATATCTTTTTAGAAGTAATATACCATTTGTATGGTTTTAGTTTCCTTGATTCCTAAGACATATAAACATGAATAAAAGAAGTAATGACTTCACTCAATGTAAGTTAGAAATCAATCTTTCTAAGACTTAAGTAGAAGGTAGGAAATAATTTATAGTTTCATTCTAATTTTGTTAATTTATAGTAACTCCATTCCAATTACTGGGAGATTTTTTGAGATTGATTGAGATCTTGCTAATTGAGATCTTACTGTCTCTGACCTTTATCTTTACCTACAAGGCTTGAGAAGCACTGGCAGAGTGCGTAGGACTGTTCACTTTGTTAAACTGTAGTGTCCGGAAGAAATCTGAAGTGCATTAGGAAGACATGATAATGCATTCAAACTTTTCTTCTTTCTCTTGACATTTGAAACATCAAGAGTGCTACATAATAATTTCCGACTCCTTCTCCTAGGAGTTCTTGACATATCTCAAAATTAGGAAAGGTGACGGTGCACGCCATTCAAAACTGAAACCAAAACAACCCCATTCCAATCCATGCCAGGTGAGTAAAAGATGGTTGCAGTTTGAACCACAGTCTTTTGCAATATCATATTTTAGCTTGTTCAGAACTGTGGGAATTAACAGCAGGTCAGAAAGCCTGTCTGAGTCAGAGTCTGACACTGGTCTCAGCACAATCCGTTTCTACCTGTGAGAAACTTCATCAAGAGAAGCAAGAAATTCAAAACAATAGAGAGAGTAAACGGCAACACATCTGCAGCTGGCATTTTTTTTGGATTCTTGGGATACCTATGTTGTAAACAACTAATAATAGTATGGTGTAGTTAAAACAGCCAATGAAGCTATTGTAATAGTTAAGCAACCAATGGACAATTAACATGAATGATAAACGTACAAAGGCGTATATACATGACACTGGCTTTTGGAATAAGTACTTTTTGCCTGCACTTCATGTTAGAATTAGTGTGCGCCGTGTTCGCCTCCACTGCAACACAGAACTTTTGAGATTTTGAAGGAAAACAAAAGAGTTGAGAATTTATTTTGCTTGCGTTATAAAAAATGGAAGAATACAGGGGGGACTTCTGTCCCTGACATGGTACCTGCTGTTACTACAAAAAATCTACATACCTGCACCTGGCACAGGTTGCCCAGAGAATGGGCCATCATTGGAATGCTCCATCCCTGGAAATGTTCAAGGATAGATTGGATGGGGCTCTGAGAAACCTGGGCATGGCAAAGCGATTGGAACTAAATTATCTTTAACATTCCTTCCATCTCAACACATTCTGTGATTCTATACATGCAGGACTAAATATTTAATTACACAACTTGCATGATAAAGTTTGTTATTTCAATGATGGGCAGAATCCTGGCTTTCCTGAGCTCTATCTTAACATTTTGTATGCTTAAAGATAATAGAATCCTCAAATGCTATCTTGAAAGAAACCTATGAAAGCAGCAACCATTTTTGAATTCTGTTCTGGGTTAAAATAAGTGCTATGGAGCAGTGCTTGCTTTTTCCTTTTCAACTCTTGTTGAAAGTTTCTCAGTCCCTTTGCCTATGTTGGTGATGAAATTCACAAAACTTTCATGATTGGTACATGGGGGGAAGTGCTCCTGATGGTAACATCACCTCGATTAAAAGAAGAAAAACCACCAAAATTATCTGGAGTGTCTGGAGAAGTTTAGAAGAGTGATTTGAGTAAATTGCAAAGTGATTTCAGGGTAGAGCCTTTTTTTTTAACTGAAACTTCTATGTTTATATTAATGTATTTATTTTAGAAAGTCATAAAATGAATATCACAGAATATTCTGTGTTGGAAGGGACCAACAAGGACAATCTGATACCAAAGTCAGCCAGATAGAACCTTTCTAGCACAGCTAAGAAATGTTACAATATATGAAGGAGAGGTATCAGTAGGCGCACTCAAAAAGGTTAAATTAAATGACCATAAAATTAATATCCTGCAGTAGAAGGATTTGAATAAAGGTGGAGTTGTTACATGGTTGTGGGACTTTCATTTGTGATAGGAAATTGTGTGAGCAACCTCCACTTTGATTGGAAACACTTCATATGTATGAAAAGACCTATAAAGTAATTATTCATATCTTGTGCATATATTGAAGCAGGAAAGTCTCAATTAACTCATTTCAGATGGCTATAATCTTTTTCTTACTTTGAAGTAAAAATAAGAAGGGCTTTGGAAATGTTGGACGCAGTGTCTCGAAAGGTAAAAATCAGCTAAACAGCTGAGACTGCTTAGGCCATAGAAGGGAAGGCTCAGGGGGATCTTATAAATACACACAAATACCTGAAGGGACAGTGCAAAAGGACAGAGTCAGGCTGTTTTTGGTGAGCCCAGTGACAGGAACATAGGAGGTTCCATACGAACTTCACAAAATATTTTTTTACTGCATGGGTGACTGAGCACTGGCTCAGGTTGCCCAGGGAGGTTGTGGTCTCCATCCTTGGTGACACTCAAAAGCCATCTGGACACAATCCTGGGTAATGGCACAAGGAGTTAAAGAGCACAGTTGCCTATCTCAAATGCTGTCAAGACCAAAGGAGGGATTTGCCATAAGATAAGGCACCACAGCAGGAACTTGAGATAAGCACGGAAGGGAGGAACAGCCTCGTGCTAATTCCAGGCTTTGTAAGGCAAGATCTGGTTAACACTTCCTGATGGACACATCTGGACAAAAGTTCCATTGTGGCAAGCTGTGGGAAAGGAAGCAACTGCTCATGGACCTATCACCGTTCAAATAAAGCATCTGTGACCACCAGTGACCACCGAAGCGCCCCCAGACTTATTTCTGGGGCTTTCCACCAGAGGACTAGGGAAGATCCACAGTCTGCATCAGCGTAAAACTTCCTCCTGAAGGGACGTACCTGGGCATTCCCACCTGAACCTGAACCTATATCAACCCATCGAGCTTTATATTTCAGGGACTTACCCTGCCCTCGACAAACCAAGACAAATCACTTTGACCAAAGGACATCAAAATTGCAACAAGCAAGTCTCATTGCTGCATCCACAAATGGTGACATCTTTTCTCTCCACAATCTGCTCTTATGTTTCTTTCTCTCTCTCTCTCTCTATTTTTCTCTCTTCCTTGCCTTGCCTTGCCTTGTATTTTTTTTTCACTTTAATATTTTTTCATTTCTTTAGATAACCAAAATGCCTGCATACCTCCTTTCCATTGTAACCAAATTATATATATATATATATATATATGTACTGGCCTTTGAGTATCATTTCACTTTAATCTGCCCCAAGGGATCTACTAACAAGAACCTGGGTTACCCTGCTGCAGGGCAGGATGTAACAAATGAGCTGGAAGAGGCTCTGCTTGAGCAGGGAATCAGACCAGATGACCTTCAAAAATCCCTTCCAAGAACTACTCTGATTCTGCAACTCCATGGGCCAAGTTCAGGTATAGTGTAGTATCATAATAGTGTTAACACAAGGTACTATATAGTATATATATCATACTATACTAATAGCATAAACACAGAAAAACATCATACAAAAAAAAGAAAAAGTTTCATTTTGAGCAAAAAAAAATTTTACATCTAAAAGTACACAACACAGAACCACAGAGAACATATTATCTATACGTATTTACTTTTCGTTCCCTAAAGCAGCCACAAACTCAAAACCTGTCATTTGAACACCAGTTCAAGACACATTTCTGTTCTCAACAGCTGGGGGCTGAAGCCCACTCATGGTGTGAACTAATGGCCAGTCTGTACCATTCACTGTGAAATACATTACAATGAATGCTGCTTCCTGTTAAGAATGGTTAAATAAAACAAAGCTCCCCAGAAATTATTTATGTGCTAGATGTGATTGAGATAAAGACAACCATACATTTGTCTTCTGGTAATGCACAGAGAGGAAATGAGCTCAGAACTGTTAATAGTATATATTCTTAAATGAGAGTCCAAAAGGCTAAGTCTTATTTCCAGAGTGCTATGCACATTCTTGGAATATTCTGAAATTCCAAAAATTGTTACAGCAACTTCATAAAATGTATGAAAACAGTCTTCAATTTCTTCAAATATGATGATTTATAGAAACTTTCAAAGGCATAATATCAGGAAATGCACGTTCACCTTCCTCACCACTCCTAAAATGTAGATCTTTTTGTCAACTGCAAGAAAACATAGAACAGTATCTATCAACAATAGGCATTTAAAGAAATAGANACTGCATGGGTGACTGAGCACTGGCTCAGGTTGCCCAGGGAGGTTGTGGTCTCCATCCTTGGTGACACTCAAAAGCCATCTGGACACAATCCTGGGTAATGGCACAAGGAGTTAAAGAGCACAGTTGCCTATCTCAAATGCTGTCAAGACCAAAGGAGGGATTTGCCATAAGATAAGGCACCACAGCAGGAACTTGAGATAAGCACGGAAGGGAGGAACAGCCTCGTGCTAATTCCAGGCTTTGTAAGGCAAGATCTGGTTAACACTTCCTGATGGACACATCTGGACAAAAGTTCCATTGTGGCAAGCTGTGGGAAAGGAAGCAACTGCTCATGGACCTATCACCGTTCAAATAAAGCATCTGTGACCACCAGTGACCACCGAAGCGCCCCCAGACTTATTTCTGGGGCTTTCCACCAGAGGACTAGGGAAGATCCACAGTCTGCATCAGCGTAAAACTTCCTCCTGAAGGGACGTACCTGGGCATTCCCACCTGAACCTGAACCTATATCAACCCATCGAGCTTTATATTTCAGGGACTTACCCTGCCCTCGACAAACCAAGACAAATCACTTTGACCAAAGGACATCAAAATTGCAACAAGCAAGTCTCATTGCTGCATCCACAAATGGTGACATCTTTTCTCTCCACAATCTGCTCTTATGTTTCTTTCTCTCTCTCTCTCTCTATTTTTCTCTCTTCCTTGCCTTGCCTTGCCTTGTATTTTTTTTTCACTTTAATATTTTTTCATTTCTTTAGATAACCAAAATGCCTGCATACCTCCTTTCCATTGTAACCAAATTATATATATATATATATATATATATGTACTGGCCTTTGAGTATCATTTCACTTTAATCTGCCCCAAGGGATCTACTAACAAGAACCTGGGTTACCCTGCTGCAGGGCAGGATGTAACAAATGAGCTGGAAGAGGCTCTGCTTGAGCAGGGAATCAGACCAGATGACCTTCAAAAATCCCTTCCAAGAACTACTCTGATTCTGCAACTCCATGGGCCAAGTTCAGGTATAGTGTAGTATCATAATAGTGTTAACACAAGGTACTATATAGTATATATATCATACTATACTAATAGCATAAACACAGAAAAACATCATACAAAAAAAAGAAAAAGTTTCATTTTGAGCAAAAAAAAATTTTACATCTAAAAGTACACAACACAGAACCACAGAGAACATATTATCTATACGTATTTACTTTTCGTTCCCTAAAGCAGCCACAAACTCAAAACCTGTCATTTGAACACCAGTTCAAGACACATTTCTGTTCTCAACAGCTGGGGGCTGAAGCCCACTCATGGTGTGAACTAATGGCCAGTCTGTACCATTCACTGTGAAATACATTACAATGAATGCTGCTTCCTGTTAAGAATGGTTAAATAAAACAAAGCTCCCCAGAAATTATTTATGTGCTAGATGTGATTGAGATAAAGACAACCATACATTTGTCTTCTGGTAATGCACAGAGAGGAAATGAGCTCAGAACTGTTAATAGTATATATTCTTAAATGAGAGTCCAAAAGGCTAAGTCTTATTTCCAGAGTGCTATGCACATTCTTGGAATATTCTGAAATTCCAAAAATTGTTACAGCAACTTCATAAAATGTATGAAAACAGTCTTCAATTTCTTCAAATATGATGATTTATAGAAACTTTCAAAGGCATAATATCAGGAAATGCACGTTCACCTTCCTCACCACTCCTAAAATGTAGATCTTTTTGTCAACTGCAAGAAAACATAGAACAGTATCTATCAACAATAGGCATTTAAAGAAATAGAGAAAAACACAGAAGAGGAAATATGTCAGGGATGAGGATACAAGACTTTTCAGCATTCTACATTAACACCAATGAACACAATTACCTACCTTACCCGTACTTACTCCTTACTTTTTAACATTCTGAGAAAACAACAGGATGATGGGAAATGGTATTGTTACAATGTACTGCTACTGCCTGCAGTGTTCAGGGTACTTTCATAATTTTTATGGTAATTAGTTTGAATTTGTTTATTTGCTTTATTTTCTTCTTTTTTTGAGGACGATCAATTGAATCAAGACAGGAACTGGTGTGCCTAAACATCTTCCCAAAATTCATGGGAAAAAATTTTCAAGATAGTTGTTAGTATTCTTATGTGAATCTGACAAATCTAATACATTTTTCTTACTTCTCCTGTAGACCATTTTAATGTGACATATGAGCAGTTGATAGCTTCATTAAATTATTGGATTTCCACTGTCATAATCTGTCCATCCTCTTTTTTCAGGGCAGTATAACTTCAGCAATCCTTGCCTTTCTGGTCTCTCTAGGGGTAACATTTTAGTATTGACTCTAATTACAGGGAAGGAAAGTTATACTAATTTGTGTACTGTTTCTTTTATGTAAAAGAGCAACCACATGAAATTATTAGTTTGAAATAATGGCAGTCTACCTTGAGGAATTAATGTAGAATGAGCAAAAATATAGACATGAGTAAAGAGGGTACTTTGCTTTCTTTTGAAACTGAATTTCTGGGACTCAATTTGAAAATCTAATTAATCTTCCAGGCTTTTTGTTGTTGCTCTTTGATTGGATTTGCTGCATATTCTCAGCTAATGTATAACAAAATGTCAGCAGATGGGTACTTGTATAATTGAAAATGCATTCATTTTGTGATCCTTCTTGTGATTATGTGCCAAATATGTTTGATGTAATATTTGATTTTTTTTGTTTTTTAAAAATGAAATTTGTGCTTATAGGTATCAATTCACTATGGATTCATTATGCAACTCTTGTAAAAAAACCAAGAAGAATTTAAGAAGAAGCTGAATGGAAACTCTATATCTTGATTTTTATGGTAACATTGATGTTTCCTGCTGAATTCATATATCCGAGTCTGGGTTTTGGTTGTCTTCATAGTTACAAAGCATTCAGGTTAGTATTCATAGCATATACCCTGGATTCCTATCCAAGAATAAACCAGTGAATAAACCTATCTAGTAGTTTAGCCTTTTGGTCCTAATTCCTCACTGGACCAAGCCAACTACTCCTTGTGAAGATGACCTAGTTTCGCTTCAACTGTCTTCTTGTTCAGCCTAATTAAAATATTTTTAAAGTTGCTATGAAAATTTGTTACAAATTATATATTTCTACATATGTAATTATAGCTTGAAATTGATGCTGCAGTTCCTACAGAACAGAATTTAGGGGAAGTTATTCTCCACACTCTGTGCAGGCCTGATGAGGCTGCACTGGGGATGCTGCAGTAGGGAACATCTTCTTCAAAAGGATCCAGTGAGGGGCTACAGGATGATCAGGGGCCTACAACACATCAACCTTGAGAAAAATTAAAGGATCTAGACTTGTTTCCTCTGAGAAACAGCCTTAAACTTCTTTGAAGGGAAATTTCAACGATGATGGAGCCAAGCTCTTAGTAGCAACAAGCTCAGATGTAGCAAAAGAAGTGGCTTGGAAACTCAAATACAGAAAAATTCTTGTCGCCGGAAGTGCAGTGCAGTGCTGAATAGGTTTCCCACAGAAGTCATGGCTCTTCCACCCCTGGAGGTTTTCAGTGTTTGGCAGGTAAAATGCAAATGTGACCCATCCAGTACAGGTCACAGTCCCATTTTACTTGTGGAGCTGAGCTGCATTCACACAGAGATTATCATGGTTCTAAACAACGTTTTATGGTGCTATGGTTCAGTGATAAATAATACTGACTAGTGTTGGTGACTAAAATTTCGAACAGGTGTCAAAAAGATTTTCACTTCCTGCATTTGTATAATATATAGTGGCAGCTGGTTTGTTTGTCTGTTTTGGGATGTTGTTCCTAAGTCAAATTGAAACCAATTTAAAACAATTGTGGATAACCATGAACTAATATTAAAATTAAAATCCCCAAATCATGCAATAAAACATGCATGCAGTAGCTTTTTAGGAATATGCTTACTGAAAATTAAAAATCCTAATGCTGTTTCCAGGACCAGCATGATATATCTTACTGTTCTGTGACTTGTAGCAATATTTTTAAGTACTGGAAGGGCCAGAAGAGAGGAAAAGGATGACTCTCCCCTTGGATGGATCTGGTTGTACATGTTGCATTGGCAGATGCAAAATCAAGGAAGACTAATTAGTCCTTGGTGTTCTCAGAAGTGGTGAGTGACTAATGCAAAGCTGAACTTTGGAACACAGGATATCTGTCTTCTTGTCACATGAGATTTCCATGGTGTCTGTCTGCAAGTATGTGCAATAATCTTAATGTTAAATCTTACCACAGAGATCTGCTGTCTTTAACTTTGAACTGCATGAGTGTAAATATTAAATAGGCATTGGACAGATACTCTAGGTTAAAACTTAATTCTTATTATTTTCACTTTTAATTGTGTATCTAGCTTACATTTTCTGACCTTGGGGAAATCATCTAACCTTACGCCTTGCAAAACAACAAGCATTTTGAAACCTTTTGTGCAGCAACTTCTTTTAATTTTCCATTGACTTTTTTCTTCAAAATAAACTTTAAATACTATCTCCACAACTGCTGGACACTGCCTCAAACTGGCTGTTTTGGTTTAAAATTCAGTTGAGGAGTTGGTTTCATCCCTATGACTCAACATTCCCTTTAAAATTAGTACTTGTTTTAATTGTAGTTCCTGACTAGCACATACAGTTTGTGATTTCTGGAACCCTCAAGTCTTCAGAGGAAATGACTTCCTTGCTTCTATTTCTTCAGAGAAACGTCCAAGCTAGCTTGAAATCTCTACATCTGGCATGTACAAAAGATTTTAGAAACCTGTCTTATAAAAATAAAAAGCACTTTTTTCTCATCCAATTTGTGTCAAATGAACACAATGAAATATGCAACAGTATTGAAAATGTCTTTCACAGAATAAAACATCACAGGGAACAGAATAAAAAATCCTCTCACTAATAAGCAGGGAAATTTTTTTCTTATATTGTATACTTGCACTGATTGCCCAGATGATGGTCTAAAGCAATGACGTTTTCAATCATCAGGAATCTCAGGCAAACTGAATAAACTAAGTAAATATTGAAACAAGATATCTAAGGCCAACGTTTAATGAAAATAAGAACTTAGGTGAAATTATCAAGCATCCTGTCCAGTCACATCCCCAGTGATGGGGACTTTATCACATCTCTAGAGAGCTTGTTCCAGCAACTGACTCTTTGTACTGCAAAAATATCTTATATCAGAATGAAAGCTCTCATGATGCAATCTGGACTGCTTGTCCCTTATTTTGTCTCATGTGATTCCTTGTGAAGAGAGAGCCTTCACCTTCTTCGAAACCACTCTTGAAGCAATGGAATACTGTGATGAAATACTTTATGTCTTAATTCTTTACACACAGATAAGTTCTCCAGCTTTTTCACGATCTTCATGGCTCTCCTTTGGATCAGCTCCAGCCTATCTTTGTCTGCTTTGAGTCGTGGGGACAGGAAGTGTACACAGTGCTCCACGTGTGACCTGACAAGTGCTGAGAGGAGTGGGATGATCCCATCTCTGTTTCAGCTGGCAAAGTCCCTGTGGATGCAGCCCAGGACATGTTTTACCTTTGTTGCTGCAGTGGTGCACTGCTGACTCATCTCCAGCTTTTTGTCCACCAGGACCCCCAGGTAGCCCTTTTCTCAGTTGCTAAACTTTGTTCTGTTCTCGCTAGCTCACTCTTCCAGCCTGCCTGGTTCTCCCAGTAAGATATCTCTCCCTTCCGAAATGTCCGCCTCATCCCTTAGTTCAATGTCACCAGCCAGCTTGGTGAGAATATTTTCAGTTCCATCGTGCCAATGACTTATGAAGATGCTAATTGTCATGGAGCCCAGTATTGATCCCTGAAGGATCACGTTTGTGGCAGGTTGCCAGCCTGAGCAAACCCACTCATCGTCACTCGCTGAGTACGACATTACCCAACGTCCTACTCAGCTCCCAGACTATCAATCCAGTCCTTATCTTGCGAGTTTGACTAAAAGATGGCTGGGAAACAGTACCAAATGCTTTGCTAAAAGTAGCTCGAACTTCTATAAAACTAACACTTCTGCTGCAGTCTGCTGATTTATGGGATAGCATTAAATTTGCACTTCTAAAGTAACTATACCTATTTTATTTCCTGGCATTATAAATTATGCTTCTGCTCCCATACTCAGTTATTAAATAGCTATAGCAGCTAAATTTGATTCAGGCTAAAATTAAGTAAACTGATGAGTGTTTTCTGCAGATCTTTTGATCTGTCCATCAAAGAGATGCTCATCTGTCACCAAGATTTAAGAAAATAAATGATTTAGTTCTTTAGGCCTTCAAATTACTGATGATGAAAGTGGCCGAAGTGAGGAGTAGCTTTTAGAAAGTATTCTAAAGAGATAAAAATCCTGCAGCCCTTGTCTCAACAAGAAGGTGTGTGTTTTCATTCATGAGCTGACTGAAGCAATTAGGAAGAAATACACTGCTCACTGAAGCATGCTGCTTGGAGTTAATGGCCTACAGAAAGAGAAGAAGCGATCTAGGAGGCAATGAATTCCTGCTGCAGAGCTGTGGGGAGGGCTGCCTGTGCACAGATGGGTGGGTGACACTAAATAATCAATAAGCCGTGATGAAGAAGCACAGGAATGTTGACTGTTGGTGCATCCCTCAAAAGAAACCTAGCACTGAAACCTAAGTACCTTCAGTTTCCCAAAAAACCACCCCAAAACACCCCCAGCTCACTATTAACATGTCCTTTTTATCAATGGTGCATTGATTTTACATTCCATGTGAAAAACCCCATCTTTCCAAAGGGTTTTATTATAACCTTAGTATTATAGAATAGTTGGAGTTGGAGGGGACATTTAAATGACACCTGGGACAACCTATTCAAGTGTTTGACCACCTTCACTGTGAAATATTCTTCCTCGTAGCTAGTGTGGATCTACCATCTTTCAGTTTAAAACCGTTGCCTCTTGGTCTGCAACTACAAATATTTGTCCTTGTCTTTCAGATAAGTCTCCTTTAAGAATTGAAAGGCTGCAATAAAGTCCCCCTGGAGTCCTCTCTTCTCCAGGCTAATTTTCTCAATTTTTTCCTAGGAGTGACTGTCCTCATAGGAGATAGCGTCTTCCACTGTAATAACTTCTCTTATTAAAGTCATAAAGGCAGTAGGGAGGGGGCGAAAATACAGTTCTCTGCTTTGAGTACAGAAATTTTTTTAACGACCCCTTTTGTTAAGATGCTATTAGAATGGAAGAATAGAGATTCATTCTCCACAATTTCAAGAATTCATCTACATTTTCAAGTAGAAGCCCATCATGTGATTTTATAATAAAAATGAAACCCTCTAATTCATCACTTAGCTTGTATTCAGCAATGACTTCAAAAGCATGAAAGAGACAAAGGTTATAACTTAGGGAAAACTTGACATTATTTTATCCCCCTCATTTAAACTCTAGTATTTTTTTTCTGTCATTCAGTTAGAAATGATGCTTTATTAAGTAATATCTGGGAATCTTGCTTTCAATAGGATTCTCTGTACTATAAAGACCAAGGTAAAAAGGGGCAAATATTTATCTTCATTACAACATGTTTAAAAAGATGGGTTTTTTTGATCTGGCAGTCTAAGATCCTCCCCCTGGGAGCAAGATGGCTGAGGGGTACTTCCTCTTGCTCTGCAAACATGAGTCCTCTACTTTATATAACATCATCAGAGAATGACAGCTAAGATCTCCATCTACTTTTGATCTCCATTTACCTCTTAGGGTTTAAGAGGAGGGACCAATTATATGATGAGAGTTGATTCTGTTAACCTCCCCGCTGAAGAAAAGAGTTCAAGAATTAGAATACTCTGAAGCAGTTTCGCTCTGGCCATTTGCTTAACACACCTGAAATATTGAAATATTTCCTAAATCAAAGAGAGATTGACAATCCGGCCTTATGTTTAAGACTCTCAGCTAGTCTGAATGTTTAATCACAGACACAAAGCTGACAGACAGAGTCTAGATGAGAACATGATGTGGGACTAAATATGCCCTTTAAAATAAGATGAAAGTCTATATCATTCTACACTAAAACTTCATTTGCAAGGTCAGAACGGATTTTTTTTTTCCTGTGCGAGGCAATAGGAATTACTAAGGTTTTCTTGACCAAAACTGTTTTATTTTTCTTTGATATGGATAAAATCTACTCGTGTCTTCTCTGAGCAATGATTAGTTTTAGAATATTTGGACCATAATAGTCTGAACCCTGAAAAATATTCCTAGAATACCGTATGCTCATTTGCATAGGTAAAAAATTTCATTTTGTAGCCTCTTAATCTGAGGGATAATGTAAATTGGGTTTTGAACTATAGATTAAATAAAGACAGCAGCACTGTCTCTAACAGAAAGTGCTGTTTGCTTGAGGAGGATATTTTTATGCCTAGATATTCTTCCTCTGCAAACTTTGCTTCCTGAAACTTCTCAATGATTTTTAACTCAGCTGAAAGTTTGGATTCTACATCCTCAACCAGAAAAATTCTTCCACTTCTGGAGAACCTGTAAAAGACAAAAAGAAGCTTTGCGTAGAAGAATCAAAGTGTTATCCAGCATATATGTTATTCAGTGAAATTATTAGTATTCACTCAGTGTTTTGCCTTTTTGAGGATCTTCAGGTGTTAATAAAATAATCTTCTGAAATTTCCTAAGAAGACAATGAACAGTTTTATGCCTCTTGATAGACTGAAAGACTAAAATTTTTCTTGACTCTGAATTGGTTAGGAATTTCCCATTAGAAGCATTTGTTGGTTTTGTTTTAATATTTTTAAAAGTTTACTACAGAGATACTGTAAAAGTACGCCTCAGCATGATATTACCTGATTGTAGAAAACTGTATCTTGAACACTTCTTGTACTTAAGAGGTGGAAAAAAAAAAATCCTCGCACAGAACTAATTGAGCTGAGAGAAGCACAGAGAATCTGTGAGAGCAACCTCCCTGCAGACACCAAGGTCGGTGGAGAAGGGGGCAGAGGAGGTGCTGGGGCAGAGATTCCCTGGCAGCCCATGGTGCAGCCCGTGGTGAGGCAGCTGTGCCCCTGCAGAGCACGAAGGTCCGTAGGGGTGCAGGGCGAATACATCAAGTATAGGAATAAAAGGAAGAGCAAACAGAAATGTGAATTAACACCCATGGAAGCAGGAGGTTAAAAGGTACATGGCCCTGGCTTTGCTGGGAGCAATTTACCTTCGCAGTGCTAGTCTGAGATTGGCATAGGGCAATTATGGATACAATTCATAACCAAGTCAGGTTTTGCTATTCATAAAATTACTTACATGCTGGTTGCTTATATGTTGCTCCTCTTCGTTATCTTCTAGTGTTCTTATTTGCATTATGATTAAAATAGACGATTTTATGGCTATTTGAGATGACTGCTATTTGCTAAGATTAATTAGAATAAATTACAGTGAATGTTTATAATCTTGGAGTGCAGAATGCCACAACCAAAAAATAGATGTAGCTAAAAACCCTCGAGGCTCAGCTTTTATGCTGAAGTAAAGATGAGGTGTAAGTGTCCAGCTTTGTAATAACAAGCAACAACAAAAAGAATATAATATACGCTGTCAGAACTTCAGAAGGGATATTTGAATTCTTATCAATGCCATGAAATGAACTCTGTATTATTAACATCTGATAGCCTGTCCACCTGCAATGAACCAGTTTTCTCAGTTTACTTTAAGACACGTGAATAAGACAGAGTGAATAGGCCCAGTACACACAGTGAAAGTCTTCTCTGAGAATTCAAGGTAATAGTAAATATTAGAAATTTTATTGTTCTTTTTCCAGTTCATTCTTCACAGCTCTTAATTTAGCCTCTTTATTAACTGATGTATTTATCATGAAATTCAGTATTAGCAGTCAGAATTCATTAGAAGGGAATCACACTCATAACCACATTACCTGCAAATGCATAGGGTGGACTAATTAGCATCTTGTAGAGCACTGATTTTTTAATTTGTTTTGTTTTGTGTGTTACTTTAGTTCAATAATATAAAATCCATTAAAATATTTTCTCTTTTGAAAGCTTCCAATTTGAGTGGAAAAGGACTGAGTTAGAAGAGCAATAGACTATATGACTTCATGTCTCAGTGAGTGTCTGATGCAAAAACTAATTAGAACATAATTTGTAAATGAAGGTTAGAAATTGCAGAATACAGAAAAGATGCTTTAAAAAGTAAAATATTCACTGCTTTTGCTTTTATTCAACCAGGTGACACTAAGCACAAAACAGCTCTTTGTGGCTGAATCCAAGCTGCAAAACAAACAATTTTTGTAGGATACAGTATTAGATTTGTTTTCACAATATTCAGGAGACTTTGAAAGTAAAGGGTATTTACATAAGTTTTCAAAATTCAGTGTAAACATTTTTTAAAATCTGAATAATTATCAAATCATAGAGTTGTTAAGGTTGGGAAAGACCTCTAAGATTGAGTCCAGCAACAAACCCAGCACTGCCACGTTCACCACTGAACCACATCCCTCAGTACCACATCCATGTTTCTTGAACGCTTCCAGGGATGGTGATTCCACTGCTTCCCTGGGTAGACTGTTCCAATGACTGACCTCCCTTTCAGTGATAATTTTTTCCCTAATTTCCAATTTAAACTTATAATAATGCAATAATGCCTTCATTTTCCTGTAAGGTTAGCTGGTCTTGTTTCCAAGAAAAATAGTTTTTTAAACGATGGAAATGGTTCTTCTTCAGTGTTATTCACTTGCAAAAATTAGCTGGGATCTGCTCTTCACAAGCTATCAAGAGTATTCTGCAGTGCCTTTATATGTGGGTTAAATAATGGCAAATAATCCAGTTAAGAGGATTTCATACTGAAATAATTGTTCTGCTTTCCACACTGAGAAGAGAAACCTGAGAATTTAATTTTCTTCTTATTTTTATATCAGCTGACTTCAGGAAAAGAAAAGATTTAATGTTCTGACACTGAAAATTGGAATGTTGAAGGAGTCTGGAGACTGAGCATAAATGAAAAGGCATTTAGAAAGAGATGTAAACATCAGCTGTAAGAGTATTTTCCCCTTTTTAAAGATAAATATGTATATGGTTAAGATATAGTAATGTAACAGTTAAAAAAATTCAGCTTTAGCCACTTTATAATCCAACCATATAAAAATCTTCTGCATCTTAACATGCCAACATAAAGAGTAACTCTATTATATATTATATAAAAAAAGAATAGAAATTTAATTCTTCCACAATATGACTGACTTTATTTTCATGCAGTAATATTAAATCTTCATGTAAATGTAGATATCACCGGTAATTATACTATAGACATCATATACAATTTTTAAAATTTGAAGCCCACACCAGTGAACGATTTTGCTGTGCTGTGGTCTGAAGAACCAGTGCAGACACCAATATTGCTTAGCTGTAAATAAACTATCGTGACCATAAAAGAAAATAGGTTTAAATAAGTAAGTGAAGCTACTTTAAAATACGCAGGTAACTTTTCATACTTTAAGTCTGAATCTCTTTCATGTAGATTTTACACACACAGGTGTCCTTAAATACGTTTTCTTTCTGTTTGAGATTTCTGTAAATCTGAATTTTAAGAAATGAATACCTTATGTCACCAACATTAAAGTTACAGTTCTCCACCCCTCAGTTTTGCTCATCTTACCCAAGTAACAAATCATAATAATTTTTACATTCCTTCTAACTAGGGACTATTTCAATCTGTATATAATTAATAAATAACTATTGCAAGGGTTTAGGGTTTCTTTAAAGGCTCTTGTATTCTCAACAGCCAATGTTTTGAACTTCTTACAAATCTTCTGCAAAAAACAACTGTGTTCATGGCTAGAACCAAGAATAAATAAATCAAGTTTTTCTCTGGGCTTTGTGATAAAGCAGAAACAAAATTAAAAGCATAGAAAATAGTATTTTAACCAGAAATATTGATAATATTATTAAGATTTCTCTTTTAAAATGTTGTTACAGCTCCCACCACCACGGTCTCTTGTAGACATATCCTTAAGGACTCTTTCTGTACTGATATCATTCACTGAAGTTTTATGAAGGCCTTCAAAATTGAAACTGGAAACAAGGTCTCTTTTCTAGCTGATTAGATTGATTTCTTTTGTAATCTGTTTGTCCTTTCCGGTTCAGTGAGCCATTAACTCCTTTGTGCAAAGAGAATTAGGACAGGAGTAATGATACCTTGTTGTAAGAGGCTGTATTCTGCTGGCCAGAGCATCCACACATGGGCAGTTTCAATAATACTCTCAGCTGACGGGAGTGGTAAAGAGGGAGGAATAAAACTCCTCAGTGTATATTTAGCAGTTGATTTCTTAAATAAGATGGGATTGAGGAGGTGATAAAATGTGAAAAGTGAAGAACTTTTATTAGTGCTGTACTATAAGGCAAGGTGTTGCTTGTGTTACTTTTTATGCCTTTTTTTTTTGTTGTTGGTGTTAAATATAAATATATATATATGCATATTTTAATTTTATGTTATGTTGATTACTAACAACAAATTTGACAAGTTTTTAACCTTTCAACTTCTGTGTTTTCAACACTACATTTCAAATGTGGAGGGAAACCTGATAGGAGGGGAGAAAAAGAAGGAAAAAGACCATAAGGAAGGAGATGGCTAACTCAGATTGCTCATGACACAGTTCCATTAAAAATTACTGTATCCCAGAGAGCTCAGGGGTGCCGCATTTTGCTCAAGATCCTAGGAAAAAACTGGAAATGTTTAGTTCAGAAGAGGATTATTGGACTTTTATATGAACAAAAGAAAGGATGCCTGGTCGAACACGACTCTCAGAAAAATAAATCTTTTTCTGTCTTTTGAAATAAAAGTACATATTTCTCTTTATTGAGTAGTGAAGTTTTAAAACATGCAGAAGTACTGAAAGTTTGCTTCTGGTCCCACATTTCCATTATTTTCCCTCCCTTTGATAGCCCCAGTACTTGAGCTGAGGTTCACAGATAAAACTCACCATTTTAAATCAGTGCTGCTGCAGAAAGAATCCATGTTTGTCCTAGCCTTGTGCTGGCCTGGGCTGCAGAGGATTTCTTCCTTCCTTTCTCTCTCTTTCTCGCTTTCTCTCTCTCCATCTCTTTCTCTCTCTCTCTTTCTCCCTCTCTTTCTCACTCTCTTTCTCTTTCTCTCTCTTTCTTTCTCTCTCTCTTTCTTTCTCTCTTTCTCTCTCTCTCTTTTTCTTTCTTTTCTTTCTTTCTCTCAGTATTGGCCTGTGCCATCACAAATTTCTTGTTATACTATAGGTCAAGATGCCAAACCTTGGGAAAAAAGCAAACCAGACATTTACAATATAAGTAAGAATTTGATTTGTTCTAACAAGAAAATAGGTGAAGGAAACCTGACTCTAAAAGCTGAGGTACAATGTCAAGCAACACCAGCTTCTGATTCCTTCTTCAGGGTAAAATTGTTTTGTTTTGTCTTTTTTTTTTTTTTTCAGAAATTGCTGAGTAGAATAGCAAGTGAGTTAGGGCCACCATGTTTTATGCAATTCTGAAATTATATTTTTCTCCCCTAATATTTATTTTTTTAAGGAAGGGGAATTATTTTTATTAGCCATGGCAGAAGCATGTTTTAACAAAATGTTCAATTTTTTTTATTCAGACCTGTACTTCTATTTCAGATAGAGTATTTATTATCTAATGCACAAACCCTGCTTTCTGGTCCCTTTCCAAAATAAAGAATCAGTTACCTATCACTATTGTAAAGCATCTTTTGTTCAGTTATTCACATGATCATTAAAACAATCTACAAAACTGCTTTGGAGTAAAGATCTTAACCATATTTCTTATATCTAACCTTATGCCACATTTTCTTAGCTGTTGGGTTTGGGGGGGGGTTGGGGTTTGTTTGGTTGTTGGTTTTGGTTTTTTTTGTTTGTTTTTAATTCAGAAAGTTTGGTACAAAATGACTGTGAAATGAAAATAAAATAATTGTTTCAACATCAAGTCAGCTGATAGATAAATTCTGAAATTGTGCATTGATGAGGATGAATGCAACTCTTATTTTATATTCTCCGAATTTGACCATCTTTCTGCTTATTTCCTACCAAATTACGTTCTGTCATAAGGAACAGACATATAATATTTTTAGGTCAAAATAATAACAACCTTTTTTTTTAATGCATAACACCAGAGGAATAAAACTCTCTTGTAGACACAGTCTACTGAAATTATTTGAAAAGATCAGCTCTGGAAAGTAGTGAACATATTTTGAAACAAAACAACAAAACTTAAATTTGTTAGCATGTATTTTGTGTGTGGATGTACAATTCTACTACACCAGAGAATTTCTCTTGTATATTAGACATAATAAACAAAAAATAGTAATTACTGTTTTTTGCTAGAGTCAATGTTATCATCACATATTTTATTCTGTTTTTTTCGTATTGTTTTGGGTTTTTTTTCCTCTAGGATTATCATCCTCTTTATCCAATAAATAAATTTAAAGTACCCTTGAAATATTGATGGGTAAACTCTTTTTTATGCTCCTACAAACTGAAATATTCTCAGTTAAACCTTAGGGTTTTTATTGTGCCTCAAATCCATATGCATGTACGGCAAGCTTTTTATTATATTTTTCCCTCAACTGCATTTTCTCTGGGTGTTATCAGACATTTTTTTTTCAATCAGATTGGTCAAAGTGTGTTCAGAATGTAAGTCTATTTCTTTACAAATTGAAGATCTCCTCTTCCCATTATAAAAAAGATGGAACAATACATACTGTCTTTTTTTTTCAGATCATGTCCTTCCTTCCCAGCCTAATTTTCACGTAATTCATCCTGATGACTAAAGGAAAGCGGTAGAATCTTGGTGTTTTTTCTTTGGATAATTCTCTTTCTTTTTTCATCTTTCAGAGTTATTTGGGTAGGGTATTTCAGGTTACTAGAAAACTGGCTCTTTGCCCATGACACAGGAGTTGGAACTAAATGATCTTTAACATCCCTTCCAACGCAAATAATTTCTCTGATTCTATAGTTACATGGAACTTAATCAAGATTGACCTGAAAAATAGGCACTAAACTGCAGATATCTTCGTTCTGTAAGTCAGTAGCTGAAACCATGTAAGTCACAAAAACCACTAGATATATATCTTGAAAATACTTACAGGTAATTTCACAAATTATCAGTATAATTAAAAAAATCATTAATGCTTCCATTTTTCAAATTAATTTAATTGCTTAAGTGTAAAAGCATATCGGAATAAGTGGATGCATTTAAGAAAAAGAATTCATATTTTGAAAACAGTCATGGTGTCTCCAACTAACAGATGGTTGAGCTATGTCAACCTATTTCCTGCTTAAAGAAAGATTTTCATATATTGGGATGGTTTCCACCTTTCAAACGGATACTCTAAATAAGCTGATTTTTCTTCATAGCTAATAGACATAGCAAAGCCTCTGTTATAAACATCCATGACTTACTGGCAATATACCATAGCTGAAACTATCATCAGATAGAATTAATAGAAATGGATTAAATGATGGAATTACATGCCAACTGTTCCACAGACTGAATTACCCAGACATAATGGTGTAGCCTTGTATTCTGAAGCTCAAGAAATCTAATTGTTATTGAATTATTGTGTGCATTCACAGAACTGAACGTGTCAAAGACAAATTTGCAGATAACACAAAAAAAAGAGGAGGAAAAGCATAGCAGAAGTGAAAAAATTAACCTGTCCTGAAAGGAATTCTTTCAATTCATCCCTTCATGAACAAAACACATATATAAAACAACTTTAAAAAAATCCAACAAAAGAGCAGCAAAACAAAAAAAGAAATCATCTAGACACATAAAATGGTATTTCAAGTTTCTTAGATATAGATTGCTACAAACTCTCCAATATACTTTTTATTTTCTAATATATTCACTCAACAAAAGATTTGAGCAGTGTATTTATAGCTCTGGTGGTCTTTTTTTTTCTTTCCTTGATTGCTTATCTGCTGGGGACTGGACTTCCCACTTAACTCATTTATGAAAGGTCACAGCTCATCCTGAAAATTAGATTGTCCTATATAAGTGACACAATTTTGGTGGCAATTTCTCTATAAAATTTGCTGTCAATTTCAAGGCTTTGAGCTTCCATGTAAAATTTGATACTAACTGTAGAACATTTACATCCTTCTGAAATCCATCAGTATTGGGGTCACAGTTTCAAGGTAGAAATTCTGCTTGAATTTATTGTCTTCTTTTTTTGTTCTGTAGACACTTCTTGTTGGAAAGGTTATGCTTACAGAGACTTGATGAAACTATACTTGCTCTGACTTCTCATTTTATTTCTAAGGGGTTTTATTAATTTATTTCATAAATTTTGGTGAAACCTGTGGATTAGGGCATAAGGCTGCTAAAAAATTCAGTACTACGTTCATTTTGAATATTTGCAGCATGTAGATTTGGAAGTGGAAACAGTATACTAATGTTTTTGAAAAATCTAAGTTTTCAGACTATTCAACAATTCTATGGACTGAAAATACTGCTTTCACAAAAAATTGAATTCAAATAAAATGTTAGTAATATTGTTATTTTTCTGAATTTCATGGCAATTTCATTAACTCTGCTTATATTTGTTCATCCAGGTTTTTTGTAATCGCTGCTTTTGAAATAGAGTAAATTTTAAAAGTAAGATGATAATTTTTAATCTAAGGACTCATATACCTAAAAGTCCTTTAGGAGATGTGGAGTGGCTCAGCCACAAGTAGATGCTTCAGTCAACCCTTTAGATAGCTGCTATTGAACACACTATAAAACCCTAGGAAGTACTGAGGTCAGCAAAGTCAAAATGAGTTGATAAGTGAAAGAATATTCAATTATAATTTCTGTGTTCTTGTCTCTGCTCGGTTTTTTTTGTAGGAAAAAAAAAGAGAAAAAAATGTGGCACACAAATGGAAAATAAGTTTATAGGTTTATTGTTAAAAAGGAACGAGTAATGTAAAAAAAACCCCAATTTGTACAGGATTATTTATTGTACATTAAAATGCTAATTGCACTCACTCTGTGTTAATGATGATGCCAGAAGGACATGAGTTTGAATTAAACTAATTAAATATATCCTAAAGTAAAGAAGAAAAGAAATTGTGCTTCTCTAAAGCTGAATATAAATAATTAAAATGAGAAGGTAAATACCATATTATACAGATCTATAATGGGAAGATAGTGCTGTAAGACATTTAAGGTATTAGATTTATATTTTAGTGGTATACTAGTCTTTTGTCTAATGCTCAGAGCATGTAAATTTACATAATTTCATACCTAAGTACAAAACAGTCAGTGAATATTGTTAGTATGGAAAGAAAATATAGATACACTACATAAAATTTTAGAAAAAAAGTCCTCCTCTTGTACCCTGTTGTGAGACCCTCAGCAAGAATCCTCTGGATCCTTACTGTGGACAAAGCAAAGCTGATCTCAGTATGGCCAAAACTCCATATTAGATCAAATAAAATGTACTTTTTAAAAAGGAACTTATATACTTTCCTTATGATGACTGTGTGTAGACAATAGATTCATCTTCTATTTCATACAGTTTCCAGCAACTTAGAATGTCTGCAATTTGGATGTTAGAAGTTAGTTGGAAGGGAGAAATAGTGCCGAACACAAAACAAAGCTTAGATTCAGATTGGAAAAGAGATATGAGCTATTTTGTGAAGCAGGTGTGTTATTTTTATTCCGAACAAGTTCACAGCTAGACCCTTCAAGTGCTTATAAATCTGCAAATTCAGCATGAAGGAATATTCTGTTGTAATCATGTTATGCATTTAAGGTGAAATTTTAATGGATAATGGGGAAAAAAACAAATCAGGACATGTAGAAAATATAGAATTACTTTTTAGACAAAATTGCCAAATTGTTAAATTTTGCATGCCATTGTATGTAACTTGTTTAAAAATTCCACACTGAGTTCTAAAATCTTGTCATTAGGATGGACCAGTAGAATTTGCCGTCCTTCCTATGCATATTTAATTGTCATTGCCTGCCTTGTGATAGTCATGATGACACATTATCTGCAAAGAGAAACTTTTGTCTTATTACAGAAGATTGAAGTGTTTCCACTTGCTTAACATCTGTGAAACTTTTCACGTAGGAATCAGCTGCAGGGCGGATTTAATTTTCCTCAAGAAGAAGGAGGGAGTGGGAAAATAAGATATGTTGGCAGCATCCTCAAGTCTTTGCCAGCAGGACCCAGAAGCTCGTGGTGGGAATTTCTCTTCTTTGCCACATGGAGCGGGATATTGGTGTCTTATACACGGAGTCCATCTAACATTCTTTCTTAAATGTTTTCCAGTTACTGCCTGATTCTTTTCCTCTCCCCAGGGAAGGGGTGAAAGCTGCTTCACAGCCCTGATGTGCCCAGTGGTAGGGCTGGGGATCAGAACACAGGGACCTGGCCAAGGGGTGCCTGTGGACCCCAGCTCAGCCCTGGGACCCACCACAGCCTGACACCTCTGCCCAGGGATGGCAAATACACCCATAGCTGCCAGCCTGCAGGACAGCAAGGCAGGTACAGTGGTGTGTAGGGATAATGACAGTGGTTGCTGGTTGGATCGTGCCATGGATTGTCTAATTTTTCCATTTCAGGAAGGGAAGCTCCTTGTGTGTTTTCAAGGTTGCCATGACACTGGTAAAGCAATTTTTTGTCAAAGAGTTAATGTGGTGCAGGTCGGGCAAGAACTTGCTTGGCCTCTAGCAAGGTATATGAGGCAGCAGATTCCTGTCATATGCACTGCATCCTTAGAGAGGAATTCCAGGATTATGGCCCCAGGACCTGCAGTGTGGATACAGATGGTATTGTCAGGGTTTTAATAACAGTATGGGACATCTCCAGTGAGGGGGCAGGTGCTCAGTAGTCGTGAATGCAGCCATTAATCTCTGTATTTATACCTTTCCAGAATGAAGATATTGGATGTAATAAGACACCAAGGGCATCTTCAGGGAACAGTGCTGGACATTATTTTCTCATCTAGATGGACGTACTATTTATAATTACCCTCTCCTGAGTTAGACAGATGGATTTTGATTCATTTAATTGTATTCCTCTTCAAACCAATTTGACTTAATTTCCCCACAGGATAGGCTGTGACATAGCATCAAATACATTTTGAGAATCCAGGCAAATCTTCTGCGTGTCTTTCTTATTGTTCTTCAATTGTATCAACACCAGAAGAGTGATTGGGATGGCTTGGGACATTTGGTTTCTATGGATACATTGTGATTCTAAGTTGCAAATGATTTCATTCTTTTCCAAGTGGCAGCTATTAACATTATACATCATTAACAAATACAGGTCTGTGAATTATATTAGGCGCTAACATCACTTTCTCATTTATATTTTTATGTTTTAAGAGGGCAGCTTGCTAGTGCTGAAGGCTCTAAGGTTATTCCACACTCTGCAACTTGGTTTCCGTGGTTCCTTCACTGTTCACACACATCAGGTAAACAAACCTTGAACAAAGGCAACATTTGTGGAAGGTTTTTCAACTGTTTGTTTTTAATCTAAACTACTTAGCTCCCTTCTGGTTTAGTTTCACAGCTAACAATTTAGCCTTGTAGCTTGGAACACTCGAGTGACCTCCTTTTGGTCTGATCTTCTTGCTTATGATTTTCTGTAACTGCAAGAAGTACGTCATCATTATCTTGCCCTTGAATATCTGATATTTCGTTCTTTCATTAGTTTATTGTCTTCAGACACGTAAGGCAGCTGCAATTCTCTATTTTTTTTTCCTTCTCTATGCTTTCCCCATCCTTTAACAAACTTTAATGTCTATCAGTAACACCAAGAACATAAACTGTGGTTCCTACATTAGATCAGACTAGAGAATCATCTTGCCTGGTCTCTCTCTGACAGAGGTCAAGACCTAACACTTCTCAGAAAAATGCAAAATGATGAACCAAATTCTCTTTCCGGGAAAGCAAACTTTGAAGGATTACAAAAACACTAATAAAATCAGGAGGAAGAAATAATCCTTCATAAAATATTTCAGCTATTTCTCTCTCTTGATGAAAAAACAAAAAAAAGATGACATTATCTTATGATTTAGAATAATTAATTTTTAAGTGCTGATTCTTCCTAATAAGATTGTGCCTGGCAGAGGCACCCTTGGATTTTTAAATGACCTTTGCAAGAAATTCAGCTGTTAATATCTGGAGACAAATGTTTAAAGAGTCACATAATTTTTCTACTGGAACAGATATGGGCCTAGACGTATCCAACATACCACAGAAGCTTCAAGTTTAGGATTAAAGTTATTTAAACTTATTAAGAAAAAAAGAAGAAAAAAGTTGTACTTTCTTTAGAGTTTCCAGTATTTTGACAAATTTTGAAAATGTTAAACATTTTTTCTATCCTTTATATGCATATTTAAACTACTTTTATTGTACAGAAGGGACCTAGTTTCTAATTTTTTATTTTTTTAAGATAATGAAGAAGTTAAGAGGACTTAAAATTTTTATTAGGTTTAGCAAAATGCTAGAGAAGCCTAAATGGTTATGTATTGAAGATAAACATTTTATGCAACAGACATCATCAAATGTTTGTTTATTGCCTCATATTTTGCTAAAATAGTATTTCTTATGGCTTATATCATTATTACAGAGATAAAATGTCCTTTGTAATTTAAATTTTAATTCTAAGATTTATAATTGCTTCATTAATATGAAAATGAAATTATGAATTTTCTATTTTCTCAGCTCTTTCTCAGCAATGAATTATTTTACAGCTCTTCATATAAAAGTTAGAGACAGAGTAATTTTGTTTTATAAAACACAGTTGACAGCAACCTTTAATCACCACTGTGGTGGGAGCAGCACATGCATTCCTCTAAGCAATATCTTGTGTTGTAGGGTTAAGAAAGAGCAACAGAGTTTTCATCTTGGTTTTATAAATTTTCTGTTCCTAAACCCAGAAATCTAGTGCTGGCCAAGACTCTATTCTAGGATTAAGGCTTTTCATCGATGTATGTAATCATGGAGAATTGTTCTTTTTAATTTTCCAAAGTTT
>VZRR01002566.1:224573-247736 GCA_013398015.1 Oreocharis arfaki
TTTTTTTTTTTTTTTCTTCAAGATATCTTCAGGCTGTCATCTGAGTGATTCACTGGTCACCTGAGGTATTAAGGCTATGAGCCCAAACAACATGAACAATGGGAATGGTCTATTTATTTTAAAATTGAAAATTTCATTACTCTTCAGAAATGCTTCATCAGGAAGAATTTCATAATGGAAAATGTTGTGGAGTGTTGCAGCCGGGGTTTGGTAGCACAGAGGCTACAACCTTCTGAAAGTGTCTCTGGCTGAGAGCTGCACAGTGAGGCCACTGCACACACACACACACACACACACACACACTCAGACACCCTGGACAGTCTCCTCAGTAAATCGACGGCACAGAGTCAAGATTAGTCTCCGGGAGGGATTTATTCCAGCTATGTGTGTGGTGCGAGTCCAAGGAGGCAGACGAGGATGTGATGAACAGAGGATGAGCAAGAGGGTGAAAGAGGAAGTGTTCAGGTTTTTTTTATGGGGTCAGTAGGGGTGGGGAGAAAACATCAGGGACCAATAGTCTGAGGGCACGGGGGTGGTACACAGGTAGGGCCAGGGAAAGGGGAGCAGAACAAGGCATCCTGGTCCCTGGCATCCTGGGAGAGACCTTTTGGTCTCCCTAGCCCCGGAAGTGTGGCCAGGGCATATCCAGGGGCTGCTGTGGCTACAGGCTCACAGGCTGCCACAGTTGAGCACTTCAGGTGCCTAGAGAAGTGGAGGAATCACCATCCCTGGCGGTATTCAAGCAAGAGCTGGGCATGGCACTCAGTGCCATAGTCTGGCTGACAAGGAGGTGATCAGTAAAAGGTTAGACTCAGTTAAGGAGGTGATCAGTAAAAGGTTAGACTCAGTTTTCTTGGACGTGCTTCCCAGCCCTAATCAGTCTGTGATTCTCTGATTAACAGAGCTTCATTAGGTGAATGCTGGTGTGTATGTTAGAAATAAATTGTTATGTATGTGCAACATTTTTTAATCATCGTTCAAATTAATTGTAAAGAAAAAGAAATGTTGAGCAGTGTTTTATTTCTTCATGGCAGCAGATTTGTTGCACATTTGCACATGCAATTATATCTTCAAAGGTTGTTGCTTCATAACCTTTTCAACAGACTGGGGGCTAATTAATTCTTGAGGAATACTTCTCTGATCATAGTTGAAGGTGATCTGTCTTTTTTTGTACCTCAGACTGACTAGTGGTATTATGAAACACTGCATCTGGTCCTTAATAGTCATGTCATACTTCATTAAGTCATACAATACTATCCTGAAAAGCCTGATGCAATGATTTATCTCATGTCATATCGTGATGTGTCAGTCAAGGAAGTAGAGCATATACAGATGGATCTTATCTGTAAAGATGGCTTGTATATGTGGAGTTTTAAGAAAAAAAAAAATGAAAACCACAGAACTTGAGAGAAACTGCTTTTATACTAAGTATAATGTTTAGAATGATCTGTTAGACTGCCATATCTTTCATAAGATATGATTTTTTTTTCTAAATCAGAATAGTAGGATCTATATGACAAATAAAGAATCTTTGCTGTAGAAAGGACTCTTAAGGATCCATTTTGAATAATAAACAACAGCAATTTTCATAGTAAGCTTTGAGGCCCTATCGGGGTCTAACATCTTAAAATTTAAGAAATAACTGCTGTTTGTGGTGGGGAATATTCTAGCCAAAACTCTCTTTTGGTATATTTCCTCTTGTTTGGTATTCCTGGTATCAATACCTAAAAAAATTAAAAAAAAAAAAAAATTCTCAAGGAAATTGGGGGCAAAACGTGAAATCTTTTATTTTAAAATTTCGCCTGTAAGATAAGCAGTAGACAAAGTTATCTGAGCACAGAATAACGAAGAACTGCCTGTTAGGTCGTAGCGGCATTAAATGTATAAATCTTCATTTTTTGTTTGGCAAATAATAAATTTTTAGGCCCATTTTCATGGCTAATCAACTGTTTCTTTAATGTGTTTAGGTATGTGAGTAATGAACACCGAAGGCATTTTTGGTAAGGGCAGTTGGTATCTGTGGATTTGTCTTTGGCTCCTAAGATGTAAGATTTTATGGTAAGTATTATAATTATTATTATATAAGTTGTGTACAGTGTTTGATGGTGTCCATGACGTCCAGCTTCATGAAGAGCTTTCGAGGCCTTGAGAAGCAACAACTGCTTAGTGCAAATATGTAAAATTGTATTTTATACAAAAACGGCTGTAAGAAACTAAAGTTACAATTAGCTACTAACTTTATGCCATATCCTAGATTTTTTAAAGACATTGCTCAGGATGATTTCTTATTTCCATATTCTAATGTCATTTCTGCTAGTTATATTTTAGTTTTTCTGTCATTACAGCATTTCTTAGAGAATAGTAACAGCTGTGTACAAGGTAAACATATTCTCAATTGCATATTTTTTTAGCAGATATTCTGAAGACAAAAATGGCTGAAGGCAATGATGCTGATGGATCTCCTGGTTAACGTGCCAATCTAATAATTAATTTAACTGCATCCCAGTAATTTACAAGGAGCTGGTTATAAATGACTTATATGACAGATAAAAATCCTGGAATTAATAAGAGGAGAATCTTCCCAGGATTTTAGTCCTCTGTATTAAAACAAAATATCATTGAAAATAATGGGGGAATTTGCTCATAAGAGGGTGTTAATTTTTATGCACTTCTATAGAAGTAATGTGGCAATAGCACATTTTTCGTATATTTTCTGTCCCAGTTATTTCCCTGCCCTGGATTTTATGGATATCTCATAATTAGAAGATCACCCTTGTTTCCGTATTCTATTTTTACATCAAATGTTAATCAATTTCTTTTGCTGAAAGAAACATGAGAAAAAATGTTTTAGAATATATCAGATACTGTAAGAAATGTGCTTTAAAAATACCTTAAGCTTTTTGATTTATTAATAGTAAGCAAAAGTCACAGGGGTTGATTTCCTGAAGAAAAAAACTCATGTCCTTTCCCTGTCGTTTTGCATCTAGAGCTTCTCTGTCTACATCTATATTTTTCTCTGCCTAGTATGGCCAGAAAATATTAAACAGATTGTTTAAAATTTAATAATTTAATTGTTTAACATTAAACATATTGTTTAATGTAGAAATCACCAATTTTTTTTTTTAAGATTAATTGAATTTATATCTTGCTGTGGCGGTTACAGAGTTAGATGTACATTTGGCCCATATTAAGACTTCAGGATGACCAATGCATGGAGATTTTTTAATGGCATAAAATCAAGATGCCCTCAAGAAACACACGGGTCAGTAAATAATGAGACTAAAAGTCTAACAAAGTAATAAGTATTAAATTAAACTAACACAGAACCAAATAAATAAGTGTTGTCCATACTCACTCAGTGCTTCAGAAATCAATAGCAGGTGGGCAGCAATGTAGGAACCTCTCTGCATAACAGAAAGGGTAGGTTGCATGAGGCTCCTGCTCAACATCAGAATGATGATATTAAAAATTAAGTAACTTCTAAAATTGACATAAAGGCATTACTACGTTATTCTGGCTTTCTTATAATGGGCCTTTATTTTTTCAAAGTATAAACATATAAATCTTAATAACTTTTTTACCACACACTGTGGCACATCAACTTAGTAGTAACAGAACCTAAAAGTGATTATCTTTATGTGATTTAATGTTTCCCTTTGTTTATTTGGTATGGCTTTGATAATGGAATTTATGAACTCCGCTGTCTCTTGAGATTCCTACCAGGAAAATCTTATCGCCAGATAACTAAATCTTATATTCTACCCTAAAAGCTGTTACATGATCTTTGTTTATTTTTTTTTTAAAACCAAGATCGCCAAAAAACTTGATTTTGTAATTCTGTTAACACTGAGTTGCACTTTACTGGCATTTACCTCAAGAGATGCAACATTTCATAGCCCCCTCAGTTTACCTTTTTTGACTTTGTACTCGAATAAGAACGCACCGAAGAAGCAAATAACAGGCAATAACCATCCAGGAACTTTAAATTTGCTTTGGGTTTGGTTGAGTTGGGTGGGGTGGTTTATTTTTAATACAGCATATTTAACTCCGTTTCAGTCTTCATTGTGGTGACAAAAAAGCCAATGTAGTGTATGGAAAGCTGATGTTTCATAGATTGAGAAAAATTGCTTTTTTTTTTTTTTTTAATCTTTGCTACTTTTCCTTGGAAGGACTTTTGCCAAAATTCAAGAGCCATGATATAGTGTGTAACTCTTTATGGTTAAAGAGGGATAGCATACACAGCCAAGGGGTGTCGCAGTCTGTTCATAAAGGCCCAAGAATCTTATTGTCTTCAGTCATGTTAGTTGAACTTAGAACTCTACTGCCCAGCTAATAAAAAAGGTGTAAATATTAGAAAATGTTGTGTTTTGTGGGTGAGCATAACAATTTAAGCTGTGTTTTATGGGAGCAAAGGTGAAATCACTGGAAAATCAGGATTAATGGCTTAATCCTTGCAGTATGTCCATGGCAAGACCTTATAGCTCATTAATGCCAATTAGTCTTCAGTTTAATGTCTGATATCTTAAGTGGAAGCTAATTTGTATTTGTAATTTGTAATTTTTAAATTTGTAATTTGCAATTGTAGATTGTAATTTGCTTGATTAAGAAGGAAATATCATGGAACAAAAGGAGTATCATGGTATATTCGACACTTACTGCTCTTATGTAACTTGTTTCAGTGACCACGTAGTTGAAATTTAGAGCAGACTTTGCCACTGTAACTGGCACTAAAATATACTTTGATCCAGAGCCTCTAATCTCTGAATTTCAGAGGGTAATAATGATTTTATTAAGTCTTTCAGACTAATTTATCCTATTCAAATTCAAGTACATCAGAATATTAAGTTTCCTGTTGATGTCAGAGAAACTGATGTCAGTTTCTCTGACATCAACAGTTGCATTAGCTGGTTGGTTGTTTGAAGCTGCTGTGAGAGCCTTTGCAAAAAAAGGGCAGTAAAATATCTGCTGTTTTCAATTTCAAACTACTTGCCATTCTAATATGTGGAATTTTAGCTTTTCTCTGCAGGTGTGAAAAGAAAAAGAACTAATAGAAGATGTATACAAACAGTAACAATTACAATAATTCCATTTTGAAATTATTTTTGATAAAAAATTTTTATAGTACTCTGAAATAGGAAGACTAAATTCAGTCTCTGCCACTCTAAAGTAGAAAACTCTACTTGAGAGACTGCAATATATATGTGACCACACTGATATATGATACCTATATTGTAATGTATTCTCCCCGTGAAAATTCAAGCTCCAACAGTAAGTAAAGTGTGATTGCAAAGCATGAGTGTTCGGTGCTTTTTACTTTTTAAATTTCATTACAAAAAAATCCCTTTGTGTCTACCTTAAGTAATCTATTTGTACACCAATCTATTGGATTTTTCTTTGTAAATTTAGAACCTGCTTGCCTTTTCAAACTCAAAGATTTGTAAAATGTCACTTATTAAAAGTTGTATAGGATTTGAAGCGGCAAAACACATAATTTCTTTAGAAGTTTCTACATTTCTTCTTTCTTCTTTTTTTTTTTTGTTCTTTTCCCTAATCTTAACTTCTATTTAACACTTAGACATAGAAGCCCATCATGATTTTTATGTAATATTGGTGTTAGGTTAAGGAAATACACAGTTGCATGGTAACTCTGAATTCTCACAACCCTTTTTTAAGGAAACCCACTCAGTGAGCAGAATAAAGAGACAACAAGTAGCTGAAGATACACAAGAATGTCCTGTAGGCTTCCAATATGTTTTTTAGATGATATTCTTACATTTTTAATATGATCTGACTAAAATACTAGTGAGTTTGTCTCCTGTGTTGTGTTAAATTTAGCCTGAAACCTTTCTACTAAGATCTTGAAGCCATATGGTCTCGTTAGTATTTAAATAAGAGACTTCCCAAGAAAACTCTGATGCAACAGCATAAGGCTGTTTCGGCTTCATTCCCTTCTGTTTTTCTCAAATTAATCCTTGTTTTGAACAAAGGTACTGGCAGTACTTCCTTCAATAACATTTCAATGGAGTTTCAAATAATTTAAGATTTAGACCTGCAGTAGAGTAATTTGTAATCTTAGTGTTATTTCTTTCTCTTACTGAGAAGAGACTGATTTTAATGGAGTAGTGGTTTTCTTGATCTTGTGAATTTTCGTTTGTTTGCTAATGACCTTAAATCCATGTTGATTGCAATGTATAGATGTTGATGAAGTGTTTAAGGCAGTGTTCTTTGGCAAAATTTTTGTCTGAACATCAACCAGAGGAGACAGTAGATGGAGGAAAAATTAGCATTAATTAGGTAGAAATTATTGTAATAATTTTCTATATAATTAGGTAAAATATTTTTACATGTTATATGTATTTTACAGCCATCTTTGGTAAAAAATTAATAATTTCCTATTTTTATTTAAAAGATAAAACCTGACCTCAGAAAAATCCTGATTGTCAACAGACTCTGTATTTGCTAGCACAGCTTATAGTGCTTTTTAACACACTACGATAAAATGGAGAAACCAAATCAAAAAGACCATAAGTTATGGGGAGGAGCAGTGGAAAAGGACGCAGTTGCACATGTAACATCTGTATCAATCTTGTTTTGTTGATGTCTACTACTGAAAGACTGGTTCGGATGTCTCTTGTCCCTGAGAATTTGAAATCTGGCTTTAGGTGTTGCACTTTTTGGCCTGAACATCATTGGTGATGCCAAAAAAGAAACTGGGCACCTGTTTAGAATAAAACTGCCAAGTCCTTTAGCTTCTGTAGGCTTAAGATTCCTTTGAAACGTAGCTGAGAATTTTGCTTTTTCAAAAAACACAGAGGTATTCAAAGAACTGGGTTTGGATTTTGTTTTTAAGGCTGGCATAAAGTTATCTGTTAGTGGGAAAATCATACTTAGAAATTTTCAAAGAAATATTAGGATTATATAAGGGCTTAACGTTTTGCATTTTAGTAACCATCAGTTATTTCAATCAAACATTAATGATTTCAGGGCATGGAAAGAAGGCTGAAGGAGGTGTTTTAATCCTCCAGTTTAAAGATTTCTGATTACTGTATGCTGATGACACTAAATATCTTAATCATTCCTTAAAATAGAAATGTATTTTTCAATCATATTGTAATTAGATTAACTGAGACTTCTTTGTTTTCTCTGCCAATTTCCAATGCAAATAAAACGTATTATCTGTGATCTCTAAGATTTATATGGAATATTTGCACACTGTGCAACAAATTGAAAAATCCCTGGATTTCTAAGACATCAATTTAAATGAGTAAGTGATTTAACTTCTGAACTAGGTAAGAAGATTGATCTGTTTTTCCAAAGGTCAAACTTTCAAATGATCTGTCTCAGCTTTATTGCCTTTGGAGGTCAGATTCTTCTACACAATATGCACGAACAGAAGTCTACAATCATAAAAGCATTTTATAAGTTTGCTTTTATCTCTTATTACAGATGTTATTTGCTACCCATTTACTAGTAGCCCCCATTATTTAATTTATTGAAGGTACTTTTAAAACAACTTGAAAGGGAAGAAGGTAGTGCCTTTATCATTCCTTCAGAGGGGTCAAAAGCAGAAGAAAAGGAAAGTAACTGGAGGCAGTACCAATACAGGGAACTGAGGAAAGAAATGACAGAAGTAGGAGCTGTTTTCTGCCTATGAACTGTGTTTTGGGCTATGAAGATGGTGAAGGATCTGGAGGTGAAGCCCTATGTGGGCTTCA
Source organism: Oreocharis arfaki (assembly GCA_013398015.1). NCBI lineage: Eukaryota > Metazoa > Chordata > Aves > Passeriformes > Paramythiidae > Oreocharis > Oreocharis arfaki. The sequence continues at coordinate 232,289 of VZRR01002566.1, forward strand.
GCCTGGAGCAGATCAGACTGAGGGGAGACCTCACTGCAGTTACAGCTTCCTCTTGAGGGGAAGAGGAGAGGCTGCCCACCCAGCTGCTTTCTTATTCCTCGTGCTCAGCAGAGCAGAAGAGATTAAGATGGAAAAGCTTGTGGGCAGAGATAAAGAGGAGATCACTGACAAATCTCATAGTGGGTAAAACAGACTCAGCTTGGGAAAAATTAATTTAATTTATTGCCAATTAAATTAGATGGTGAGAAAAAAAGACAAAACCTAAAACAACTTTCAATTACTCCCTCCTCTTCCCAAGAGCAAATTCAGGCCCTCATTCCCAACTCTTCCACCACCTTCTCTTGAGTGGGGCAGAGGGATGGGGAATGAGGAGGTTGTGGTCAGGTTGTAAGAGGTTTTCTCTGCCTTTCATTCCTCTTCAGACTTTTCCCCTGCTCTAGCATACGTCTTTCCCATAGGACGCAGCTTCCCTCAGGACATATCCACCTACACTAGCGTGGTACCCTCCACAGGCTCCATCATTGACCTCTCCGTGCGTCACGCTGCAATACCTGCTCCTTCTTGGTCTCTCCAGGGCTGTGGGGGGAACTCTGCTATGGTACCTGGAGTACCTCTCCTCTTCCTTTTCTCTCAGCTCTTTCTTTTTTTTTTCTTCACAATGAGCAAATAATTTCATTAGTTTCTTTCAATGATTACATGATAAGTTAGGACAAACACATAATATGAAATTCATCTTTCCCTATACGGAAATAAGAAATTCTGGAATCTTCCCAGTGGTATAGCTGTATGGTCTTTGGAAATTGAAAATGCATAAAATTGTAGAAAATATAGTAACACCATCAAGTGAAAAATAATTTACAGTTTATTTAGATTAGTCATTTATTAAAGCATCCAGACATTTTTGGCACCACTGTTGGCTCTCCGAAGAGTTTTCCAGAAATCATTTTGCTAACAGAGCTCTGGCAGGTGAAAAAGTGAAGCCCTGCTTATCAAATATGGCATTTCATGCAACTACTCTTTTAAATGCCATCTTTCCATAAAAAGCTTTTCCCAATTTCTGTTTGTGCTCTGTCTACATTGTTTTTGAAAGGCATCCTCTGATCTTGTCTGATATTTGCAAGGGTGATTGGCAGGGAGGCCAGGATATGCCCCCAGTGGTCATTGACCTCCCTGTGACTGATAAGGATTGGCAAGTCAGCAGCTGCCATCAGAGAGTTGTCTTGGAAGGATTTGGAACACAAGCACCAACTTATCTCCGGTGTCTTGGTTTTCTAGGGTGTCCTCTTCTGCCCTCCTTTGGACCCCCCAGAGGAAAGATGTTGGGTACTGTCTCTCCAGCTGACTCTTGCCAAATGAAGTGCACATTTCTGAAGCCTCTACAAATTTCTGAGATGAATATTCTATCTATGCTTTCTCAAATCAGCCGTGTAAGTAAGAAGCCTAACCCAGTATTTAATTAAATCATGTGCATGAGGTTCATTTCCTACTCGATTAGTATTTTCCCAGTTTTGAGGAGTCTGAATCGTAAGTCTGTATAAGCAACAAGATTTGTTGAATGCTACTTTCTTTTACCTTCTCACCCATCATTACTAGAATCAAAACAAAGCAAAAAGAAAACAAATAACCCTTAAAAGGGTGAGTAAATAGAATATCTTAATTACTGATGTTTACTCAATTACCGCCTCTGATATTTAAAGTAGCTTAGTTTATGTATCTAAAAATTTATAAAACCCTAGTGTGTCTGCCATTAATTTATATATTTTTTAAATAATTGAGTGCCCTAAAAAATTTGAATTAATAATTTACGTTTGATTTGGTGGTGTTATAGTTTTTAGGTATTTAATCTTGAAACAACTTAATTATGTTGCTCTTTGAATATTAAATTGAGTAAGGATGAACAATAGTAAACAATGAAAAATCATTATAGGGGTATGAAAAAAGGAAATAAAAAGTATAATTATCTCTCATTCTCTGTTTGAAAAATAGAGAAGACACAGTAGACATTTAAAAGAAAAAAAAGATGAAAAGGACTAGAGAGAATTTTAAGCTTCAGGTTGAGATTTTTAGCAGCCATAGGTCCTTTGCACACACTAATTACTTTGTTAATGTCAGGTCCTGTATCTGACTCTGGATGTCTGAATGATACTCCACAAGGCATTTCTTTTTTGCCTCTGTGTCTGTGAGTGGCAATAGTAGTCTTTAGGAAACTGCATCACATCCTCACGTACAAAGCTCTTTGGCTGCCTTTATAGATTTCCCATTTGCAATATCTGAAACATTAAAATTGTGGTGAGTTGGGAGATCCTTTTCAAAACAAAATACTTACCTGTCAGAACATAAATACAGAGGAAAACTGATGAAAAAAACATCAATCAAAAAAGTGTGCGTGCTTTTCACATTTTGCTTTTACTGGACTTCGACATGAGAGAACATCTTTTTGTCTTTAAACTTAGTGCCTTTGCTCTTCTTTCTAACTAACTAATATATTTTAAGTCTCTTCACTAATAAAAGACTGTTCTTACTGACTTTGATATCAGGGCTATTGGACCTACTTATTCTGCTGCTATGCCCTCTGCCATGATCTTATATTCTGGAATAGCTGGCATGAGAATAGGAAAATGTTTCCCAAAATGTGCTGTCCATTAAAAACTGTGGAACAATTCACAGGTTTGGTTACATGTGCCTAAGGTGGTTCAAATTTATGTGGATTCAAATCACTCAAATGCTAAAACGGCATGCATGAAAATGGGGGAATTTAAATAATGTATCTATTGGAAACTAGTAGGAAGTAATCAAATTTTTAAAATATCTGGTCACACAGACACTTTATTCATATTATAGTTTTGTGTACTGCATGGGAAAAGGACAGAGCAATTGATGTCTCCATGATTAACCAAATACCTTTATTATAGACAAAAAAAGACTTTTTAAACCTTAAACATAGCAGCTTCTATTAATCTTCTTTTTTAAACAGATTACTAGTTTGGGTAAATGTTTTAAGGTGACATTGGAGGGTAGCGGACTTTTCTGCTTGTATTAGAAAATGGAACATGATTTCTATCCTAAACAGGAACAAACCATAATTTTGGGAGGAAACCCATGTACTAGATGTCAACATTCGAAATAGATGTGCAGAGCTTCCAATTCTGTAGAGCTGTGTGGCAAACACTTCTAGAGAATTAGCTTCCAACTTCCCACAGTCTGATTCATTGCCTTAATTTCAGCTTTAAACTGAAGGCTGGAAGTGTTCAGATTCTTTTCTCACAGGAGTTTTCAAAAGTATTAATTAAAATATAATAATATAAAGTGAGCAGCTGAATGGTTTTCAGAACTACTTTGAATCTTACTACAGAGAGAAGCCTGGCAGGGTGCACGCGGCGCATTCCAGGGAAGCAGCAGCGATGTAGGGCAGCTCTGCAGACAGTGCTAATTCATTTAGCTCCAGGAAGCCATACATCAGAAGTTGTGTCACTGGAGAAATTTGCCAAAATGATGATTGCTTCTTCTGAGACAAGGAAGTTCAAATCACTTCAAAGACTTTTCACAAAAAATGTAGCACTGTGGGGTTTAAACCCAGGAGGCCCCATTCTGCACTATGATATCCAGTCCCCAGTGGTGGGGAGCAGTTGAATAAGTGGCAGCTTTCTTCTCCGGAACCATGAATTTAGGATGTCCAAATCTATCATGAGTCTTACTCCTCAAAGAAGTTATATATCTCCGGTTTGTATTGGCATATTTCAGTGGAAAGCGGGAAAATTATTATTTACTTAACCCAAGCAAGGGTCTGGCCTGCTATTGCAGGCCTCATTCAAGCAACTACTTTTTATCAGAAGTTATAGTAACAAAGAGTTACATTCCTCAGATGAAAAGGTTGAAATAGCTTAGATAACTGGTTAAAACACATCATATGGAAAGCCGTATCTCATGAATGTAAGGATCAAGCTAAGCTATTACCCTGTTTCTGGGTATGCATTGCAGAGACTCAGGAAAATCAACCAATATATACTGTGGGGTTTTCATTTCTTTTTTCTTTGCAAATTATTCCAGTTTCTGACAAGACTCAGGGTAAAGATTCTGTCAACAAACATCTCAGAAAAATAAAAATAAAAACAGTAGAAATTCCTATTTTCTGGTTTTAATAGAAAGAGAATAGAAAAGGGCAAAGATGGTCAAAAAGGTTTAGGAAAGCTTTTAAAACAGTTGTCAATAAATCTGTCTTGTTCTTTTTTGAACATATTTATGCTTCTAATTTCCACATCTTATGATAATAGGTTCAATGTTTACCTGTGTGGTGCCTGGGGAAAAATGTTCTTCTGGCTGGTAGTTTAGAATTATTGCCTGATTGTTTAACTGGGTGTTCTTTGCTCCTTGCCTTGGGAGCCAGTTCATTAGAAACAATTACTCACAATTCTTCATAGCAACTGTGATTTTCTATGTAGAGAACTATTTTGGACATGTACTGGATTTCTTTCCACAATATTTTGGATTTTTTTTTTTCTTCGATGCTCTATTCAATTGCCACTGTTCTGAGAATTGTCCCTAAACTATTTTTTGGAAAGAACGGAGCAAAAAGTGAATTTTCTCTGAGAAGTCGAAGTGCCTATGCTTTTTTCCAACTGGTTCAAATTTTGCTATTTTTCCTTTTTAGGCCAAGTTGTGCCTGTCTCCATTATTGCCCAGAAAATCTCACTAATGGCATGCATTATAGTATTCACTTAACTTGAAGAATATTACATGGGAGTATGAGACACATTAAGAAGGATTCTTTTATCCTATATGCTTAATTTTTATCCTTTAATGTTTTATTCTCTGTGGAGAAGTCTGGTGATTACTCCCTCGAGATGTTAAAACACGAGATTTTTCTTATAGTTCTGTTATATTTTGGATAAAGCTATGAAAAAAACCTGGAGGTCCTTCAGCAAGGCTATCTCAGGTAGCAAATAAGTGCTAAAAAAGCATTCCATATGTATACAGATGTATTTAAGCACAAATTGCGTGTTTGATAAGTTTTTGTTGTTGTATTTTGTTTTATTTTCTTTTTGAAGATACTGACTTTCACCTCAACTCAGGAATAGATCCTGAATACAAAATAGCACTTTTCATCTTGGAAATAAGGTGCCTATAAAAGTTCAGACAGCCAGACCATAATGTTAGATCTCTTCTTTTATTTTTTTTTACTTTTTTGCATAGAAAACTTACTGTAATCTGAGCCAGTCTTTTTTCTTTCTATTTTTATAAGCCTTAACAAGGAAATTTTGTTGCATTCCAGTTGCTTTTCAGCTCTACCCTCAACAGTATGTATTCTTTAAAAATAAGTTTACTTTAATCCATGTATTGTAAAAGTTAATTCTGATTTCTTCTTCATATTATTATTAGTTTCTTTTAGAAGCTTAATTTTACTTTAGATAAACTAAATCTTCTAACATTCTGGAGCAAGAGAGACCAACCTAAAAATCTACTCAGCATTTTGCCTTGATTTTTCTCTAACAGTTTCAAAAAGAAACAATATATAACCTGGGGAAGTTATCCATGTGCTGAATTGCTTTAGGAGATTCTCTTTTATCACTTAAAGTGCTCACTGAATTTTACTTTATGCTGCAGTTAAGGACTGTAGCACCGGGTTCTGAGTCATCTTTGAAGATAATTTCTCATTTTCCATCTCATGAGGGGAGGAATGACTTTTTCTTTGACCCTTACTTGGTTCAAAGCACAATCATGGAAGAGTTTGCAGAGGGTCTTTTGTTTCGTTTTTTTTTTTCTGAAGTGGGCAAGTAACAATGTCAATAGTGATATCCAAAAATGCAGGTGCTTTCCTAACATCCACTGTATTGCAGTAAGCCAAATGTAAATTAGCATAATGGGAATATCTTTGTTCAGAGACAACAGGAAGAAACCACACTTCTAACAATGGAACGACTTCTTCTTCCTTGTCCTACCTATCTTTGACCTGCCAGTATTGACAGATACCTTTAACATCTTAATTCTTCAATTAGGATAATTCACATATGACTTTCCTTTTAATGAACTAAGTCATTCACTCTTTTATCTTCTTGATCCTGTTTTTTTGCACTCCTCCTCTTCCTTCCCCACTCTGGTCTTCGCAGAAAAACAGAATCTCTTGGTAATAAAGTGCACAATGTTTATTTTTTACCTCTTCAACGCAAGTTGTTTGAAACAAGACTTTCTTAGCCAGTGGCATCTCTAACTGACCCTTTGTCCTGGTTTCAGCTGGGATAGAGCTAATTTCTGTGAGGGGATCTTATTGATGCCTACAAGTATCTTAAGGGCAGGTGTCAAGAGGACAGGCCCATATTTTTTCAGTGGTCCCCAGTGACTGGACAAGGGGCAACAGGCACAAACTGAACCACAGGAAATTCCATCCAAATATAAGGAAAACTTCTTTGCTTAGAGGGTGAGAGAACACTAGAACAGGCTGCCCAGAGCCTTCTCTGGAGATATTCCAAACCTGACTGGTCACAGTCCTGTGCAACCTGCTCTAGATCAACTTGCTTCAGTCAGGGGAATGGACTAGGTGGTCTCCAGAGTTCCCTTCCAACCCCAAATATTCTGTGATAACATGTAGATTTATTTATTTATTTAAATTAGTAAACCGTTGTTATTTCAACCCATAAAGTTTTGCCACTTTTACTCTTCCAATTTGCTTTCCCCCCATCTGCTGAGGCGAGGATTGAGCGAGTGGCTGTGTGGGGCTTAGTTGCTGTCTGGGGTTAAACCACAACAGAAGCCATAGACCATGAAGAAACTTTTCTTTGGAAAGGGAAGATTTAGTTACAAGAATGGGAAAAAACTTGTGGGTAGCAGATGACAATGCAAGTGATAGATGAGGTGATAAAGAAGGGCACAGGAGAGATTAACAGGTTTAGTTCTCTTCAATAGATAGCAAATTCTTAGAGTCTCCATTTCTTGTCAAAACAAATCCTAAACTCCTAACAGTCTTTTTCAGTTGGCAACACTAAATTTTCTCATCAATATGGTTAAAAAAAAATTAAATAAGAAAGAAAATAAAGAAGATTAAGAAGAAAGATTAATTCTGCCAAAATTTTCCATTGTATGTGTCTTCATAACTTGACCATTATTTCTTCTGTTTATTTCTTGGTCTCTCAGTCATAAAAATGCAGCTGTTTTAACAGTCATTATTTACTCTTTATGTAAGGACACTATAGATATCCAACATTTTATTTCTCATTTTGCTCACAAAGATTTGGCATTTGCAGCTACTCTGACACTTCCCCAGAGCATTATGAAGAAAAACCTGAAAGTGCTGTACTCAGGAACAGATTGGCACAAGGGCAAAGTCCTGGTGTCAACACTCTACTAATTAGGTAAGGGTACACTAGAGGTTGCATTTAGACTATCCATTTGCATCAGTATCTCAGATTTAATACTATAATCACTATGTCTCATAGCTACTTCGAAAGCAATTATTTTGACAATTATTAGGAGACATTATAAATAATTCAGGACATAATAATGCTAAATACATCCATTAAGACAAAAGCCCTAGGGCAAAAAGCCTGGCTCTCGTGAAGTCATGAACAAAACACTTTTCCCGAAGACCTACTAGTTTCCTACAAGTGTCCTACTATATAACTGTGTATAAGAATGGCCAAAACAGCTTACAGAGTGTGTAACATTATAATTTTAATATCGTAACTCCCATGCTTAACACTTACCTAATGCAAACAAGGTGATGCTATCAATTAAAAACAACAGAAATATTCTCTTGAAAAATGTCAGGTAAATTTGACAATGTTACCATACCAAGCCTGAAGACTCAGCAAAGATGGGAGGAAGGGCTGAAGGAGGCGTGGGTTACCCTCAGAACAGAAATGTTCAGTGTGCTTGAAACAGAGACCTCAGTGTGCTCCGTGATATGTAGCAGAGAGTGACAGTTTCTTGGATAAATGTAGAGAGATCATTTAAATATTTTTTCAAGTTGCTTTAGGCTGTTGATTTTTAAATCCTCACATAAAGATAATGAAGCTCAGGAGGATAAGCAGCACCTGCAAAGCAACCCCCTGCATACTGCATTGTTTTCTTTCAAAGCATTTCATGTGGTGATTGCATCAGGCTGTACTTAGTTCGTAATTTGTAAGGATTCCAGGTAAAACAGTATAGCTGTGTACAGCACACAACACAAAAAAACTATTCAAGATGGAGTCTGGTTTGCTAATAATAAAGAGCATGGTTTTTTAACATGTTTTAGGCAGCTTTATTTGGTACAATAAGATCAAGTAATACAATCAAAATACGTTTTAATTGTTTGAAAAATAGTCTGATTAATGTAATAGCCAAGGCTTAATGATATGCATAAGATGCAGAGTTGTTTCCATGATGCCTGCAAAATCTTTGTAGCCAAAATATTATCATATGCTTTTCATTCCTTTCCCATTTTTATGAATAAACTTGTGCTGTTGCAATCCATCTGTGCCTCTTGGATCTTATCCAAAGGCTGTCCATGTTCCATTGCCAGTGTCTAAATGTCCTATCATAGAATTAAATCTGGACACATACAGATACTTATAAATACGTGGCATTTTTCCATTAAAATTATATATTGAAGAGATAAATCATCAAAGACTGTCAAGGCATGGTTTCTAAAAAAACACAAACCAACTCACTGATGCTTTAGGTTTTAACTTTTATATTTTTCAAATCCTGTACTGCCAAGTGTGTAACTCTGAAGTTTTGTGTGGCCTGTTACCTGCTGTTCTCTCATGCTGGTTAGACATAACAAGCCATTCTAGGTTTGCTCTCCAAGGACACTTAGATTGTCCCAGGCCCCAGAATATGTAAACTAAGGCCTCTGAAGAAGAGGGCAAACCTGGGGTAGTTACACCATTAACTGGGGTTTTAACTGGAGAATCAACCCTGATGAGTAAATGGACCAAACTTATCAAAGAGTGAAGAACTCGTGACCCGGGGTCCATCTTGGGTGTAGCCTTTGGCCTGCCCAGGGTGTACCTTTAAAGGGCCTTCAAATAAATAACAGCCTTTTTTCCGTTATTCTTGTCTCATCTCTGTTTTTAGGTGGCCGTCTCAGGCATCACCACTGTAACAATTTATCCTGTTTTAAGGTATGAAAAAAAATTGGTACAGCACTTTCCAGACATATACTAAAAATGCTGACTTTATTACAATTTGTCAATTTTGTATTGTCAAAAGAAGATGAGAAGTTCTGAGCAATTCTGATCAAGAATGATTAATTTAGTAGTATTTAATTTACATTTAGAATGGAGCTGCTAATTGGATTATTTGACTTTCTGAGCCTCAGCACTCATCATCAATGTTGGATGCTATTAGTCAAATATTGGATAAATCATTTGATCCTCTCTACCACAATAAAAGGTGAAGATTAATATTCTTAAATTGCAGTGTAAAAGAGACATGTATCTTTGCTCATAACTGCTAGTACTTAACACCTCATAGCTGGCCACATTTTTGTCAGTGAATCTCCAGACACAGGAAGGACAAGAAAGTGTCTGAGTACTGCCTGGTGGATTTATCAAAAGGTAATTTTGTCTGGACAATCCAGTTGCCTCTTTTAGTGAGATGACTGGTTTTGTGGACAAGGACACAGTGCAGGATGGTACACGTTGTGGTGGATTGACCCTGGGTGGATGCTAGGCACCCACCAAAGCTGCTCTAACACTCACTTCTGCAGCTGGACAGGGGAGAGAAAATAAGATGAAAGGTTCACGAGTTAAGACAAGGACAGAGAGAGATCACTCACCAAATACTGTCATGGGCAAAACAGACTCAACTTGGGGATATTGAATGACTGTATTACTAACAAAATCCAAGCAGGATAATGAGAAATAAAACAAATCTTAAAAATACCTTCTCCCCACCTCTCCCACCTTCCCAGGCTATACTTCCTCCCCCCAGCAGTGCAGGGAGGTAGGAATGGGGTTTATGGTCAGTTCGTCACTTGTGGTTTCTGCTGCTGCTCAGGGAGAGCAGTCCTTCCCCTTCTCCACCGTGAGGTCCCTCCCATGGGAGACAGCGCTCCACTAACTTCTCTAGTGTGAGTCCATCCCATGAGCTGCAGTTTTTCATGAACTTGCAGCATGGGTCACTTCCATGGGGTCAGACCTTCAGGCACAGGCTGCTTCAGAGTGAGTCCCCCATGAGGTCACAAGTCCTCCCAACAAAGCTGCTCCAGCATAGGCTTCTCTTTCCATGGTCTGCAGGTCCCTGCCAGGAACCCACTCCAGCACAAGCTTCCCATGGGGCCACGAGACTCCTCTCAGGCATCCACCTGCTCTGGTGTGCACCTTTTCTGCAGGCTGCAGGTGGATTTCTGGTCTTCCATGGGACTCCATGTGCTGCAGAGCACAGCTGCTTCACCATGATCTCACTGCAGGCTGCAGGGGAATCTCAGTTCCAGCACCTTGAGGAGCTCCTGTGCCTCTTTCTGCCCTGGGTGTCTGCAGGGCTGTTCCTCTCACATATTTTCACTCCTCTCTTCTCTGGCCACAATACAGCTACATCTGTCCAATAACTTTTTCTTCTTAAATGTGTTATCACAGATGTGATACTATCATTCTAATTGGCTCAGCAGTGGGTCCATCCTGGCACCATCTGGCATTAGCTCTGCTGGACATGGGGCAAACTTCTGGAAGCTTCTCAGAGAAACTACCCCTGTAGCCCCCCTGCTACCGAAACCTGGCCACACAAGCCCAACATATGCATCTTGACATCGTCAAGACCATCAGCAAGGTCTCCTACAGCATTCTCATAGCCAAATTGGAGTCTCTGAATAAGTGGACAGTAAGATTTGTGGAAAAGGGACTGGACCATCAGGTTGAAAGGGTCAGGTCACTGGCACATCCAGCTGGTAGTTTTTGACAAGCAGTGTCCCTCAGATATCAATATAGGAGGCAGAATGCCCATTTAGCCAGTCTGTGAGTAATGCCAAATAGAGGGGGAGGACTTTCTTCTCAAAGGGTGTCCAGAAGGCTGAGAATTGGGCTGAAGAAAACCCTGTGAAGCTGAACAGAGTACAGGTGAAGCATTGAAGCTGGGATGGACTATGGTCATATAACAATAGGATCAAGGTGCCAACACTGTACTGGGCTTCTCATGATGAGAAAGAAGTGGACATACTGGAACAAGTCATCTGGAGGACCACTAAGATTGTTAGACGGCTGGAGCACATGGCATATGAGCTGAGACTTAAATAGCTGACTTTTTCCATTCTCAAGACAAAGGATGGCCTAATTGCTATATTCATGCTAATGGGAAGATAAAAAATTAATTCAGAATTTTTCTAGAAATATCAACTAAATACAAAGTTAAAACTTGGTCACTGTATTATCCAAAAAGATTATGAGATCTCTGTTCATCGAGATTTTTAAAATATGACTTGTGATTGGACCAGATAACCTCCGTAAGAGCATTTTAGTTTTCACGGTTTCCAGAGTTTTTGCAGTTTTCACAGCATACTCTGAGGTCTTCAGGCCCCTTCAGGCCCATTATTTATGCCCCTTAATGCCCTTTGTTCTGTGATTGTACCATTCTAGAAGGCAGAACCCAGAAATGCATAAAAACTCTTTTCCTCTAAGCTTCACTAACAACATGAAATAGATGAGACACCAGAAATTCTTAATGTCAAGCTCAATGCCTGTGTTCATCACACTGCTGGCCTCAAAAAGTCTTGCTCACTTGGTAAGCAGCTAAGAGGGCTGGCTCATTTAGTCCATTGCAATAGCTGCAACTACAACACTAAATGATAAGAAACCGTACTTTACAAATGATAGATTGCATACTGTTTACAGCTGTATGGTTTTTTAGAGTACTTATCAAAATCTTTCTCAAGATTCTGGTTGATATCATTCATTGGTATTCACATCTGGCTTCATTTACACACAATAGTTCTCAAATTTTTATTCTTTATTCCTTTGCTATATCCAATCAGGAATTTTTGTTGGCAGTGTTAAGAATTTTGAAGGCCGCAGTGATTAACACTTAGCAGTTTGGCAAGAAAAGTTTGTTCCATGTGTTGCTGATAAGTATTCAATAATAATTCAAAATCAGGATTTAAGTTGTGCTATAAAGTCTAAACCATCGCAATGTCTATGTATAAAAACTTGCATTTTATTTACAACTATGTGATTAATAAAACAGTCTAAATTAAATTTTTGGAGAAAAATTTGTTCCAACTTTGAAGAGAAGAACACTGAAAAGAAACAAAATAATCTTGTACTGTTTAAAAATCTCTGTATTTTGGCAAATATCTGGATAAGTGTTCAAAGATTTATTAAAACTAACAGGATTCATCTAATTGTCTTTTGTTCATTTTAAGTGTAATTAATCCAAATTAAACTTGATTCTGGAGAGATTTTAAAAGGAAATAGAGTATCTTTTGTCTCATTTAGTCATTGGAGGGTATCAGTCAAACACACTTCACAGCTACAAAGGCAAATAGGCACATAAAACTAAATTTAAGGGACCACAGGTTTTATTTCTCTGGACTGAAATATTCTATTTTGGTTGGAAGAAAGGAGTCTCACAACTGACCAGCAGATCTCAGAGGGTTGTTTTAGAAGCATCAAAAAATGCTTTCATTTAAATTCATGATCTAGGCTTATTCAACCTTTGCTTGAACACTTGTTCATCCTTCGCCTCATAAGAATTTCTTGTAGGAATATTTTCTCGGTTGGTAGGCTTTAGCAAATGAAAAATATCTTTATAACTTCTGGGAAAACCAGTTCATGGACTATGGAGGAACAACCTACAAAGAACTAATATTTTTAAAATAAATGAAAAAAGTTTAAGAAAGATTTTTTTTTTCTTTGATAATTGAAGAAAAACAAAATTCCATATTATTTCCGTATCATTTTTTTTCCCTTATGAATAGGTTTCATAATGAAGCTGAATTTGGGGCCTTTCTGTCAAATAAATAGAGCTGAAAATTGGCTAGGGTTACATTTTTTAATTGCTTCACAAAAATTCTGAACTTAACAAATTTCTCGGATGGGTTTAAGTGGGGAGGAGGGGTGTTTGCATAACAGACACACCAGATTTTACAGCTGTGTGTTACTCTGATGCTGAGATGGGCTTCTGCATGTGCAGTAGCATCATGAACAACGAGTGAGCTTGGTTTTCCTTCCATGGAAATGATGTTTGTTCTTAATTCTACTGTGAAAATGGTAAATCACTTGATTTACATAGATATACAAAGATGAATATGACCTCAGCAAATAATGTTTTTCCTAACTAGATATTAATTAAGCCAAGAGAGACTTTTCCATTAACGCAAATAGGTGCTGGACCTTGAGCACTGAAGAAAGCTTTGTATTTGCTACAGGATTTATGCCCCTATAAATCTGGAAAACAGAAAGTGAATGTATATCATATGTATTCAAATAATAACTTCAAACAAAGCTTGAAGCATTACTTTATTTATTGCTGCTGATAAAGTGTTTCTGCAAGAAGCTAGCATTTATTTTCATATTTCTCAGCAGCATGAGCAAGTTCCAAAATTATGAATTAAAATTCATGTCAACGTCTATTCATGCATTGCAAAAGATTAAGGGGAAAACATATTCAAATTTGGCTAGACTAGGTCAAGTACTGAACTGAGAGTGTGTAATGTCATTTGCAATGCAAGGGATAAATAGAAATTGGAAGCTGAAAAAAACTCTTCAGTCAGTTATGGTTGCAAAATTTGTATTTGCCTTTCTGATTTAAAATTGTCCATACTTGTTGGTATCTAAAATGGTGAAAAAATTGAGCATTATGTCTGAAAGGATCTTGTCAACCCCTAGTTTGAATTTTCATGAATTTAATCTGAAGGGGTATTTGATTTCTCTAATAACATTTTCAGAGTCCTCTGTGAGAGCAGCAGCAGCAGCAGCTCTCCTTGCTTTCTGTGAAACACCATGGACACAGCACATCAGCTGTGTGACTATAGTCACTGAGAGTGTTTGTGCTTCCTGAGAAACCCAGAAGAGCATCCTGCTCCTGAACATAGGTGTCCATGACCATTTCCCTTGTGGAAGTGCCACTTCCCAGTTACAACCCTGATTAAAATCAGGAGCATCATGCTTCCTTCTGCTGGGTCTTTCAGGATCTCATTGAAAATTGGGTTAAGCTGTGTGTCAGCAGTCATGTCACCCCTCCTCAAGAGGCAGCCTTGGAGTGTGATCTCCTGCAGTGCCATAAATTCCTTGTTCAAGGATACTGGTAACAAATTTCAAAATTATGTATATTTTATTCCCCACTAAATTAGACTTTCCATCTTTCTTTTTATTTGTTGGAATTAATTCACTTGAAGCAATCTTTTATTAAAAACAAATGGCTCCAAACTTTTCCTATCATATGAGACATTTTCAGTGATTTCTAAGGTTAAACTTTACAAAAATGGGTATTTGGCCCAGGTCTACATACGCAAGTATGTAAAACACTGAGGAACTTGGAAATTTAAATAACCAATCCTATTCCAGCCAGTCTATGAGACCAGGAAAGCTGAGAAATACCTCATCCGAGCCTTTGTCATTACTTTATGTATTATGAATCACTTTCAAGAAATTATCAGCTTAAATCACTAAACTTTTATCAAGTTGTATTTCCTTATGTGCTTATAAAAAGTACATTTTTTAAGGGGCTCATTGCCAACTGCTATTTAAAATGAGTATTAGAAGCTTATAAGAAACTTTTAACAAGAGCAGGAATAGAGAAGATTTTGAAAAGTTTAAAAATAAAAATAATGCAATTTTACATTAAGCACTTAATAAAAAGTTACTCTTGTAGCAGCAAAATTATCCAATTAAACAAAAAAATCTAATTGATATATCTCAGAACTAAAGGGAATTTCTATCTTTACGTTCTTCTTTATTTTAATTAAATTTTATTAAATTTTATTAAAATTTTCAATAAAATTACTGGGAAAATATCCAATATTGGTTTAAAATAGCTGTTAAGAATAACAGAACTGAAAAGAAAGCAGACACATGATAGTTATTCCAGTTATTAAAATGTTTTGGTCTGTGTGCCTCTATACTTCAACAACAGTAGATTTTATACCAGAGTCACACACGTTTCACTCTTAAACGTCCCAGAAAATGGCATTTTGAAATGAAGCTGGCAATTTCAACAGGCAGTTGCTAAATTCATAAGATATTGTATTAATTAGCTTTTTCCTTAGCTTTTCTCTATATATTATTTCTTATGTGTATTTACAAACCATTAAATCATAACACATAAAAATAAATCAGAGCAGATATTTATTGTTTATTGGAAGATGAAAAACTCCACATCCAGTCTGTATGAGAGGACTTGAACTGCTGGCACTGTAGTAAGCAATATTTTAAAGTTCATCCTAGATTATTTTTTAAGTTTTGGAAAATTAAAAGCAGCTAAACATTGTCTTTCCAGCAGTGTAGAAATCTATGTTTTCTAAATTAAAAAAAAAAAAAAAAAA
>VZRR01002566.1:251090-271867 GCA_013398015.1 Oreocharis arfaki
GGGGGAGGGGGGAAGGGGGGGTGTGACTGCTTCTTTATTGCTTTTGGGTTTGTGTCGTTTTAATTTTGTTATTTGTACAATTTCATTTCTGAATCTAGGCATTTAAACACTGCGGAATTAGAACAGCCATACTACTAATTTGTTTGTTTTCTCTTAATGTCACTTACTGAAGCTGCTGTGCTTGCAGGAAACATCAGACTTCTTTAAAGCTATATCTGCATTGTTTCGAGAGATTTTATTATTTCTAGCATATAATGCAAATTTAATACTATAACAATAATAGTAATAGCAATCATTTTGCGTGATTTGTTTTATGTTATGACCCTTGCAAGTCAAGTATGTCATGAAGTCATAAGAATACAATAATTTGGAATCTAATATGCCATGAGTGGGGAAAAACTTTTGTTCTTTAAGATCATTATGATACCCTTATTCTTCTAGATTCCTAAATCTCCTATCCTTTATCTGATTTGCATAAATTACAAATGTGACTGATATAAATGCTTGAGGAAATGTGACCTATAAATAAGAACTTTTCTGCAGCTGGCTCAGAAATATCAATATATTTTTTCTGTTACTACTGGTAAACTTTGCTAAGTATTATTTTGGAGGAGGGATGCTTAGAAAAATACCCCAATTCTAATGACACTTTCTTGACAAATCTCCAAAATTATTTGATACTTAAAAGTTCAACAACGTAGTTTTCAAGATAAAACCAGTATTTCAACTTTGACAAGTTTTCTTTACATAGGGCATACCTCAATATAAAAGATATTTCTGATCTGGTACATGTTAAATTTCAACTTTAAAAAGTTGCTGTTTCTAATAGAAGTTTTTTGCTTAAGATAAGTTTTAATGAGATTTTATTGTTTAAAGAACTTTGGTTTTTATCATATTTCTTAAAAAAAATTTCAGAATTTCCTAAAAATTAATTATTAGCCAGGTTTTGCACAGAAATTGTAGAGCGTTTATAATAAATAGATACATTTCCTTCTAAGATCTTATCACGTTTTGATGAATCTGTCCGGAAATCTTTCTGAGTTTTAAAAAAAGAAAAATCCTGAACTGAAATTAAAAAGGCAAAAATGTAAAAATGTTTTCCAGGAAAAAGTGCTTTGAAACTCTCAAGTGTTCTCAAATGTTTTTATTCTTTATATACACTTTCAAATTGAAAAAGCTCTACAAGGTGAAGATTAGATTGTTTCCTAATCTTTCTCTAACTTAAAATCTCTTGGAACTATTATATATGAATTTCACAAAGTTTAGACATTATTTCCCCATGGAAATTTTTCTTGATAATTTTTAAACTGGTTATTACCATTTTCACACTTCCCCTACATGTAATTTGTAACCTACATCAGGTTTAAATTCTTTTGCTACTTCTATATTTTTAAAAAACAATAGGAAACCTTTCTTACCCTTGTACAGTTTTGATTGTTCTTTTGACTTCTCAGTCCTACACTTTATGTTCTTCCTATCCAAAGATATACTGCTTGCTTTTTTTTATTAGACAGGTTATCAAATTATTAGTTTCCATAAATAATTAGGAAACTTTAAACCTCCCTTTACCATAACGAGGTTGATAGAGCATACCCAAATTACAAACTCATGGTAAAATAAGGAATATTTACTGGATTATCTTGCCTCTGCTAGACAGCCAAATGTTTGCTGAGATACCAAGTTTTTTCTCCTTATTTCAGTAGTCTATGGCTGTCTCTTGCTGTCTCTATCGACACTATTAGAAGCCAGCTAAGGACTAATATAGTATTTGACTGTTGACATATGGTAGGTGATGGTTTGTGAGCTGATCTAATGCCTGACAGCCTCAACTCAATCCAATGCACATTAAAAACCATAAAACCCTTTTACTCAGTCACTTGTCACAGAGAGAATGGGAAAATAATTAGAGCACTAATCATGAATTTAAGAAAACAGGATTCAATTAAATACATTACCATTTGTATATGACCTTAGATAAATTACTTGCGTTAGATTTTCAACAGTATTTGGTAGCCAGTGTGGAATTCATCTCGCTTGAATTTAACTGTCAAAAATAGAAGTATTTAACCTCAGTAGTTGTATCAGGTCTCTTTGCAGGCAATGAAGAAGGAAGATATGTCCCTCTAGAGGAAAATTCATCACACTTCTCTTTTTCTGCCTCCGAGAGAACCTATATGATTAGCTTCAATTAAATGCTTTGCTCTTGTAACTTTATCCAAAAGTAGCTGACGATTTCTGCAACTTAGTTCTCCAGTGAGTGTTACATTCCCTACACCAGCAACGACCTGAGGAAAACTGTATTTTGTGAGATGGGTCAATGCATTTGAAAATTACACACCAGAATGTGAACTAATGCAATACCCACGCACTCATTTTCATCTTGAACACCTGCTGCATTTGCCATTGCAGGAGAAAATCATCACAGGATGCTTTTCCTTCGGGATGTAGCAAGACACTCTTAAAGTTCAGTCTAAACACGGACTTTAAGGCAAACATTTTAGATATTCAGTATGGGCACAAAAGAGCTAACAACTATGTCAGGAGAGGAGGAAGAATAGGGGTTTTAGAGCCTTATATAACATAATCTGGCACTTGACAAATTATATGTTAAAGATTTAATTATGCAAATAAAAGTCTGGAAGAACAGGATCACGAAACTCCCCAGAGTGCACATTAGAAAATGAAGAAAAGCACTACTAGAAATGCAATATATACACCACTAACTATCAGAAACAGATCTTTTTTTCTGTCATTGAATCTTATTTTTTGTTACACTCTCAGTAAAATGATTTTTGTGGACATAGGTAATGTCAATATTATTTCACTATTTATCTGCAAGTCCTACTACCATATTGCCATTGCAATTTTCCCTTTGTATTCTGGGGGGTTTGATTTTTTGTTTATTTGCTTCAGAATTAATTTTTATTCACTCCCTTCAGTCTAGTTAAATATGATGGGAAAATTTAAAGTACAACAGAAAAATAAATTGGTTTGATTTTTATTACAAAACTTTTTAGATTATTAAAAGTCAGTATTTTGAGCTCCACTTGTTTTTGGCAAGTCACATCTTTTCATCTTTTATTTGAACGTGCAAGTATGCAAAATGTGTGTCTTGCAAAAATATCTTAAATGTTTGCAATGTCATACAGAATATGCTCAGCTTTTAATTTCCCTGGGAATGGGAATCTTACATCTGAAAGTTCCTTAATGAAATTCTGAAAACATGCCTCTGGGAGGCAGTTTCTTTATTTCCTTCATTTTGTTTATTCAGTGGGGAAAATATCACTCAAATAGTGGCAAGGTTCTCTGACTTGTTTTTAGCCATTTTGAGATTCTCTAATTGCTCTGTAGAGCTGAATATATGATCTGAAGCTCAGTTAAACCTGTTGCAGCAGTGAAAGGTACTGCCCTTTCCCTTTTAGCACAGGAGGATGAAGAACCAGAGGATGTTTGATCTAATGAAACAGCAAAATGAGATACAGACTATAGAAATCCCAAGTATTAATGCCCAATTCTAAATTTCAGCAGGTGAAAGTGGACAAAAAGAGGAAGTCAAGAACATAAACACCTTAAGCAACTTCCAGATGTATGGTAACTGAGTAAATATGGTTTTCCATTAGCTCTTGGCAGGCTGTGTTGTGTTCCAGGGGTGTCTGGGCTGCCCTTGCCCTGAGCTGGGTTCCCCATTGCCCAACTTTTCTGAGCTCCAGCCCTGGGAACGACACCAGGGAAAGGGATGGCAGACCCTGGCAGCTCCAGCCAGTCAAACAGCCTCTGGAAGTACCGGGGGGCTGTGGGGCAGCTGTCACCTCTTTCCTGAGAGCAGGGAGACAGGAGAAGTCTGGGGGAAAACAACTGCATAAAAATGTTCCCAGGCAGACCTGTGAGTGAGAAGGAATACTCTCCCTCCCCGATGAACATCACACTCCTCCTGGCAAAGACAGGATGGCGAATTCCAATCTCTTTTTTTGTCGAGAAAAGCTGAAACAACCAACTGAAAGTGCCCAAGATGTGTTCTGGAAGACTGAGGGTAAAACTAGTAAAAATGGGTATATAACAGTATGGGGTATTTCGTGTAAAAATTGGATAAGAATCTATAACTCTACTGTCAATTAGAGTTTTTTTCTGATTTAATTAGGTTATTTGGACTGTAAAACTATTAAAATATTAGTTAGATTGCCAGTAAATTAATGGGTCTGTGGCTTTTGTGGTTTAACCGCAGGTGGCAACTACGTACTATGGAGGCACTTATTCACTCCCCACCACCTCCCACCTCTCACATGAGGAGGAGGAGAATTGGAAAGAAAAGGTAAAATTCATAGTTTGAGGTAAGAACAACCTAATTATTCAAAATAATAATAATAATAAATAATAGTAATATCAATAATCATAATCATGACCGTAACAGCAATAATAACAAACAGCATCAATATATTAGTAATCCTAATAACACTAAACATGTTGATAATCATTTTAATAATTATAATGATAATTTTAATGATAAGAACAGAGAGAGAGAGTGACTGAACCCAACATAATTGCTCAGTACCCACTGACTGATACCCAGTCTGTCCCTGGATAGAGATCAGCCCTCTTCCAGGTAACTCCCCGCAGCTTATGTGGAATGTGTGGAACATTCCTTTGGCCAGTTCAGATTAGCTGTCCTGCCTATGCTTCTTCCCAGCTTTTTATGGACTTCTTTACTGGCACCAGTAGGTTTGGATAGGAAACCAAAAAGTGCTTGACTTAGGGTAAGCATAGTTTAGCAACAGCTAAATAATCCATGTGTTATCAACATCTTTCTCATGATGAATCCAAAACACAGCCCTCTACTAGCTACTGTCAATAAAATTCTGTCTCAGCCAAAACCAGGACAGCGACATGCTCTCATTTTTCCATAACAAGACCTTGAGCAAAACAACATTTAAATACAAGTTCAGTACTAAGTGATACATAGTGAATCATTTCTTGCACTCATTACATCTCTTCCTGCTTTTATTCATCACTCTTCTATTGGCAGAAAACAATTTTTTTTTAGTAAAATCTAAATTAAGCATCTTCCTAGTGCCACAAATTCAAGACATAACTTTATATAGAGCATAAATGCAAAAGCAGGGTTTTCCTGTATTGGTGCTCAGCTCCCAAAAAAAAATTAAAAGAAGATAAACCCACATTACAAGTTAAAGTGTGCACTTCCTTCAAGTGCTGCATTCAGACACCACTGCAATGAGGGTGGTTATAAGTCCTCTGCTGGTAACATTTTCCTAATCTAAAGTAGTATATTGACTACAAAAAAGACATTAATATTTCCCTTAACATAAAATTTTATTCAAATTCCAAGTTCAAAATTTCACCAAAAGAATTTGATTTTCAGTGCTGAGTTCTGCATGTCCTGGAACTAAAATATGTTAGCTTTTTAGCACCTTTGAATTCAACACTCATTAAAATTTCTATGAAGTTCTTCCTGTAAATACAGTGCATTGGGTGAGTTTCACAGCAAAATATTCAGTCACAGTTTGCTTAACTACAGAAGACAGATTTGCCCCTTCTTTCTTTGTAATAGCCACAGACATAAAAGTTCATGTTTTGGTTTTAGTTAAATGATGCAAAGGGTCTGGAGCACAAGCCTGCTGAGGAGTGTCTGAGGGAGCTGGGTGGGCTCAGTCTGGAGAAAAGGAGGCTCAAGTTGAGCTCTCTAAAACTCCCTGAAAGGAGGGTGTAGCCAGGTAAGGGTCAGGCTCTTCTCCCAGGCAACAAGTAGTAGAAGAGGAAACAGCCTTCAGTTGCTCCAGGAGAGGTTTGGATGGGATTTTAAGTAACAAAATTCTTCATGGAAATGTTCGTCAAGCATCAGAACATGTTGCCTAGAGAAGTGGTGGAGTCACCATATCTGGAGGTCTTCAAAAGAGGTGTAGATGTAGCAATTAGGGACATGGTTTTGTGCTCAACTAAACAGTGCCAGGTTAAAAGTTGGACTACTTGATCTCAAAGCTCTTTTCCAACCTAATTCTATGATTCAATGTGTTGGTGTTTGCGGTTTTTGGGGGGGTGGGGAGGGAGATTGTGCCATGGTACTGCCTGCTACAGCGCCAGGCACTCACCCAGACCGGGGAGAAGCTGGCTGGTCCACTCGGAGGCACAGGAAGGCTGGCGAAATTCCAGCAGGGGTTCGCCCAACCCACCGATGGGACAGGCACGCTGAGGAAGGAGAGACGAGGCGGAGGGGCTTCTCCAGATGGTGCGGGGTTTATTATGGCATCAGGGTCGTGCCAGGAGAAACAAGACAATGTGTTTCACACTCACAGTTATCCCCCTGTGAGTGGGCGGGGGAAGATACAGAACATCCAATGGAGCAGGAATGCGGGGTTTGAATTTGGCCGGCTAGGAGTACAGAGCCAATGGGAAGGATCGTGGGAGGGGAGAAACACGCAGGGACAGGGGAGGAGATGGCCGTGCCCAGTTTGTGAGGAGTATACCGCAACAAGATTGGTTTGGTTTGGTTTGGTTTGGTTTGGTTTTGTTTGGTTTGGTTTGGTTTGGTTTCTCTCTGGTATTTCAAGTATTGAATACTTTGAAGTGTAAGAAAAGAACATCCAAATATGGCAAAACTTCAGGTATTGCTTTCAAAGAAATATTCAAAGAAGACTTCAAAAAGTACAGCACAATGCTTGCTGGCATAAGGCCTTTTCCAAGTTCACCTCTAATTCTTATGGCTATTATTCCTTCCTTGAATGATCTGAGCACTTATTAACTTTGTGATCAAAGCAGTAAGGTCTTAGGATATGTCATAAAAACTTTTTAAAAATTCTGCATTTTTGACACATGCTGTTTTAGAGGATAGAACTGCAAATTTTTTATCATTATTAGCTAAAATTCACTTATTAAACAACAGGCTTTGGTTCAGTGATGAAAATAGTCTCTTTTTTATCTTTCACTTGTTAGTGTGTCTATTATTATAACTCATGCTGTGTAACTGAGTGTCACATCAATAAGCTCAAGACATGTGGTGAAAAACTTTGAGGTTACTTTGAATTTAACTCCACAGGAGAAATACGAAAGATTTACAGTTGCATTTTCTGCAGAGATTTCAACTAGGCTTTTATTGTGTTATTATTTACATAGGAGTGTATGTATAGACAGCATGTTACCTCTTACCAGTGTGACTGACCAATGCACCCTCAGAACACAAGGTCATAAGTCATGTGCTGGTGAAGTTTCCCAATTTGTAATGTTCTTTGAATTCCTGAGTCAGCTGATGCATCCTCCATTATTTGATTTAGCTGCCTGTATCTTGAGGGGAAAAGTAGGTGTAAGTTGTGTCACAGAGGGCTGTAATGCCTTTCTGTGGGTGGTGCTGTGCGGCCCTGTAGAGAGGCAAGGAGAATACACTTCTGCCCTTCCTGTCCTCCCCAAACAAATTTCTGTGTTGTATTTCCTCTCTCACCTGAAATACATACTCTTCATCCTCGACAGGGAGTTGTCACTTGGTTCATGGATTTATTTTTCTGTAGCAGGAAAGAATCACAGTCTCTAAAACATCTTTGGGCAATGCTGTATCAAAATAAAAGAGCTATTTAATGTGTTCAGTATTCTTAATAATTAATTTCAATTCTTAGTGACAATCAAGGGAGTTTTAAAGTGGCAGCTTTACATATACATAAATGATTAAATTGTCCATTATACATTAATGTGTCTAAGTTCCTTTCTTGCTTTCCCTTGTGTAATTTTCTTTTGCATAACTCTACCTTCAGCCTTGCATTCTATGTCCTGTTGGTTTTTTAAACACTCTGTTTCCTGCAAGAACTGCAGAAAAAAAAAATACATTATGCCTTAGTAACTGTAGGTAGGAGAATACCTGTGGTTAGATAGTTATTTGAAAGCTTCTGAGCTCATTTGAGCAACTCTGAGAGCCCACCTGCCTCTTCTGCCTTCACCTTTTGGAAATAAGGACAGAACTTTGAAAAGGACCTGAAAACTCCTCTTGACTAGAGGAGCAATCCCAGACAGTCAGGCGACTCATGCATTCTTCTGTTGTTTGGATCATTGAATTATTTGAACTGTTTGGGCTTCATTTTTGCTTATATGTGTCTGTTAGAATCCCACCTAATAATTTTATTTAATGGTTTTCTTTCTAAGCTTGCTATACAAGTACAGAATTTATTAGCAGCTGGAGAGGTGAACATTAGCAACAGAACAGAAGAGCTGAGAACGCAGAGAAGAGAACTTGTTCCTTCAGGTTTACAATTATTTTGTAATGGCTGAGCACAGATTGCTTTAAATCAACTACTTTTCCATTACCTCGCTATGTGTTTTCATATTTAGATTATTTCTTTTCTATTATTATTAGCTAGTGAAAGAACAATTTCCTCCTCTATTAAGGAAATACAGTCATAAACTGACAGCATATTGAAATTTAATAAAGAATATTTTCCTTGTACATATTAAGCCTTGACAATTTACGTACTTAGCCTTGACAACTTATTGTAAGTGGTAAGGGGGGAGGGACTATAGAAGAGTGGTGTACTTTGGGGAAACAAAACTGTTCTTCTGCATTGAAAAAAATCAATGGATAGAGGATGATCTGAAGGTCGCTATCATACAATCCTGGATTTTTTTATATAGATGTACATTATTCTTTAGAGAATGTCTTTACCAGTCCTTCTAAAGTTCCGCACATCATGCAAATTCACTTAATCTCTGAACAAACAGTATCTGGGATTTTCAGGTGGAATATAGATAATTCTTTACCTTTTCTGTGAAATGAAATGTTTTTTACTTCCTTTTGCAGTGTGATCAGACCACAGAATCATTAAGGTTGGAAAGGATGTCCGAAGTCATCATGTCCAGCCGATCATATATTCAACCCGTGTAACTTGGAATTGTTTCTAAATGTGTGAAAGAGTGTACAAAAACAAAAGCAAAGAAAATAAATCTAAAGCGGTGCTGTTGAACTGACTGAAAAAAAATTAAAAGCTGCTTTTAAGATAAATCAATAGGAACTTCCCCATCTTAGAATTATTACTAACTTCTAGCTCTTCAGTGACGTTTGTGTTAATCAAGTTTTAAATGATTAATCATTAGCATATTTTAAAATTCTTTCATCTTTACATATAGGGCAGGCCAAACATTTTTGGTGATAATAAACTGTTCTGATTAGTTATGTCTGAGCTTAAATTTAGAGTATTACCTGATTACTGTTTTAATACTATATGCTTGGGAAAACTGGGTTCCTTTTTAGACTGCCTTTCTAGAGAGAAGTAGTACAGGCTGTAAATGCAATGTCATGCAGACATTTTAATATATATGTTACAGGATCTATTGATAGCTTGATTTATTCTGATGGAAGCAAATGAGTATTTCTCATTTTAAAATCTCTTACTTGTTCCTTCTTACTTTTTTAATTAAATGAAATTTCACTTACTTCAATTAGGATAATCAAATACTGTTTAATAGGATCCTGCAGACAGCAAATCAACCACATGGTATATGGACAAATCATTCCCCTATCCTTTAGAAAGAGTACAAAATGACTTTCTGTTTATGACAGTCTTAATCAGATCAAGATTAGTGTTTTTATTATTGTGAGGATGCACTGATGGAAACACTAAGGAAAGATCTGTGTTGGTGTGATTTCCTGGTAGAAGTATCCATAATTCGTGTTGATATATGTCATGAAAAGATGGCTAGAGTATGTTTCATCTGTTCTTTAAATGTTATTAAATAATGTGCTTGCATAAAAAAACCCCAATTGGTGTTGTGCCTTGACACAGGAAAGAGCTGTTCAAGTTTTTAACATCCAATCTTTTCAGTCATATACACACTTTGGAAAACATACAGATTACATGGAAGAAAACAGGAGACAAAAATTACCC
Organism: Oreocharis arfaki; assembly: GCA_013398015.1. Classification (NCBI taxonomy): domain Eukaryota; kingdom Metazoa; phylum Chordata; class Aves; order Passeriformes; family Paramythiidae; genus Oreocharis; species Oreocharis arfaki. Next base: position 260,963 of record VZRR01002566.1, read on the forward strand.
AAGTGTTTTCAACTCAGTTTATCATTTTGTCTTTTCTGAATATGCTCACAGCTGGCAGCCTACTTTTAAAAGTGTCAAAGTAATTAGAAACATATTTTACAAGTTTGTTGCGAAAATTACTTGTAGTATTTGGAGGCCTTAAGAATATTTTAATTCATTGATGATGAAAAAGGAAAAGAGGAAAAGGCAGAGCATATAACGTAGAGTATTTAGGTCACCTGATAAACAAACACAAAATTAGTTGAAAGAAAATTAAACTAGTTTAAAAAAATAGTTTGGAAGAATGTTGAACTTTTGGCGCTGAAAAATCCGAATGCAAGTGTTTTGCTATACGATAAAGAATTGCTCAGGATACCAAATATCTCTATTTTTTGGGTTTGGATTGGTTTGTTTCTAGTGAAAATCCAACTTTTCCAAGAGTGCAAAAAAGCCACTCTCATTCCTCAACAGATTTGTCTTCTAGATACAAAACTTAACTCTGCGACAGTTACTGGTAATGTAAATTAATCACATATCGAAAGAAGTCACAAAAAGGACAACGTATTTGAATCTGGTTTTCGGTCCAGTTTTGGTTTTTTGCTCATATTTTAAGCGTTCCTTGCAAAATGAGAATTGAAATACATTTATTTCATAGCAATTTATATATATATATGTATATACACACACACACGTATGCAAACGTGTACTTTCTTGGACTTTAGGGGAATATTTTTTTTAATGCCTCACTGTGAACAGTTTTTTAAAGTTGCTGTTGTCAGCATCTTTCAGAAGTACCAGAGAGCAGAAGCCTCCTTGTTTCCTCCCCTTCAACATTCATTTACTGTCTATCTCAACATAGATTCAGGTCATCTGTCATCCTCAGCAATAGCTAAAATTATTTTCAGCTCTGTCAGTTGGGGACTCACAAACCAAGACTAGTCCACAGTTTCTTTTAAAAATGATTTCTAAATAAAGTGTGGAATTTATGCTTCCTGACCTATTTTTGCAAATACTTGCCTCTGAGTCAATGCTCAAATTGTACTTTTTATATCCTTTGAATTCATATTATTGGTAATATTTTATGCAATAATTGCTTTAGTTCATAGATTTTCTCCATGAATGTCTTTGTCAATATGACCATCTAACACTAACAGCAGTAGTAGTTGGGTTGATCCAAATATATAAATTACTTTTGAAGGATCAGTTTGTACATTATTATTTTAAATGGTTTTCTAGACTACATGGATGGAGAGCTCGCATTCAAGATTTTGTTTCTGATTTCCATGCTTATAGAGGATAAAATGCTTGGGAAATTCTCCAGGGTTTTTTTCACATCTCATCAGGAAGAGATGCTTGTTTGGGGAATATTTTTATCAGTGGAACCTCTTGTGGTGACATATAAAGATCTTCCTATTGGTATGATTCAGAGTCATGATAACTCTGAAGCAACATACAAAAGGTATCTCCAATATTTTCTCAGCTATGAAAGCCATGATGGGAAAAAAATACTCTGACTGAGAGGGCTGTTGCTCAGGTGAAACAAAGAGGAAAAGTATAGGATTTTTTCCTGTTGCTTAGTGGCACAATATACAGATATTTTATGCATCGATAGCTTTTGAATATTAGATGAATGACTCTTTCTTAAAAAAAAAAAAACAAACCAACCTGCCATGAGTAAATACGGGTTTTTGTTTGGTTTTCGGTTTTTTTGGTTAGTTGGTTGATTGATTTTGGTTGGTTTTTTTGGTTTTTGTTTTTGTCGAGTTTTTTGGTTTTTGTTTTTCCTAAATTTTTTTCTCATAAAGTAGATGGCATCTTGCTACCAATTCTTCTGATTGGGAGTAGGAACAAATGGAGGAGAAGATCAGCGTGAAGTAAAATGATAATTCTTCTCTGCACAATATTTTCTGCAGGTTAAGTTGGCAAATGTTGCTGCCACTGCAAACAGTAATAACAGATTCAATACACTGCACCACTAAATTAAATCAAATGCTGCATTTTTTTCAATCATTATGGTGAGATAGTGATACTGAGATGCAGACTCATGACTTACTCTACACCTTTTACTACTTCAGTTCCCTCTGTCCTTCAGAAATAACAAAAAAAATGCACTCTGAATATTTGCTCAGATATTCTGTGCTGATAAAGATCTCAAAAGTTGGAAATTGAGAAAATAATTGTTAAATTATCATGTAAAACTGATTTTTTTTCTTTATTCTCCCAAGAGATGTAACAGTGCTTAAAAGATTGGAGTTGGAATAGTCATCTTTTTTTCTCTACCTGTTTATATATCCTACATTCCAAGATCATTAATAATTAATTATATACTTTAAAATATTTTAAATTAAATTAGAAACAACATGAATAATTATAATGTGCACACTGTTCTAGTTACTAAAGTTCTGAGAGAGAGTAAATCAATTGACTCTTTATTTCAGCATTATTCAAAGATACATTGATTACTAAATGAGCACCAGAAGGGGATTATGCCTGCAATAATTGATGTCACTGCATTTGGCAGGAAAATGGCTGGTTAGAGAGTGAGGTGGAAGGTTGTGAACTTTGTGGCTAATTTCCTCCTTGCTGTTCATTTTATAAAAATATGGGAGGAAAAAAGGATGAAAAGTATTCTCTCTAATGTCCACTGGTATTAAATTTTGATACCATTATGAGGAGGTAACGGAAGCCAATAGGTTCCCAGGCAAGGTACAAAAATTACTCCCTGAAGTTTTCTTCAAAACTGCTTTATTGGCACTAGTATTGCTATTGTATGATATCAATTTTTTAAAAAATCAAACAAAAAAATCACAGAGACAAAAAAAAAGACATCAAAAAAAGAAAGGCAAGGAAAAAGATAACAAAACGTCAGTTTTCTCCTCCTCTTGCTGATTTTTCATATTTCTTGTAAACTGAGAGTATTGACTAATACGTTTTTCTGTTGTCAGACCATCACCAGTTCAGCAAAAGGTAGATATATAAAGTCCTGTAAACATACAAAGTGTATGAATAATCACATATCTTCACTGTGCAACAACGGATTTTGACAAATTATTGCCTTGAAGGAAGACAGGGTAGGAGGATGAGGACTGGGGGCAGATTAGATATTTTTGCTCTCATATCTGATCATGAGTGCTTGCTAACACTAGATATCCACTTGATTTTTTTTTCCCATGAAAAGATAGTTTAATTGCAGCAAAGCATTATTTTCAATTAGGAAATGGTGCAAGGTAAACATTCATCTAAGCACTAGACAACAGTATCTGCAGATAGGTATATAAGGCGTTTTCAGGGCAGCCTGAAACTGTTCTATTTTTTAAATATTATAGGATAGAAAACAAAAACAAATACAAACCACAAAAGTCTTCAATTTTAGAACATGAATGTTTTCCTTGAGAGTTTAAAAAAATCATTTTTAGTAACTTTTTTTTTTACTTTCTAAGTGAAGTTTTGTGACACACCAACATGTTTGTCACTTGTAAGAAAAAAGGGATGCATAAATTCCATGTACTGGATTGGAGACGTCTTCAATATTTTCACATCCAGCACAAACCCAAACCCATTTTATAGGTACTGCCAAGAACACCTGATGCTATCTTGCAAGTGGGCTTCCTCTCTCTGCTGGTTAGGATTATTTGATGTACTTCTCCCCAAACCCACACCAGTGTAGAAAGAGAGCTTATCGCCTTCATAGGCAGCAAATGTGTGCTAAGAAAATCTTAAATGTCACCTGTTTGTTTCCCTGATTCTTATTATTTTCTATTTAGTGCTCTGAAACAGGTTCAAAAATAAATAGAAAGCCTCCTTCTATTTGTCTTTTTGACAAAGCCTGTAGATTTCGGATAGCAGTAGAAATGATAACTACATCCAGGCAGACACTAGTAGAAATACGTTTAAAGGCATACTTTTCTGCACTTTTGTTTCACTATTTCCTTATTCGTTCACTTTCCTGACCTTTTCTCTTGAGAAAATGGATGAACGGCAGCTGTTGCTTGCTTCCGCGTGGAGTCAGGTTTCCACATCTGTCATGAATAGTTAATACTGTGCAATTTAAAATGCTCTTCTAGGCTGTCATGCATTGCACATAGCTTTAAGTGGGTCAAGTTGAATTTTGCCAAAAAGCAGAAAAGTAATAGCACTGTTGTAATACCAGAGTTAGTGAAGCAGACTTTATTTACTTGTCTGTGTCAAAACATTCACAACCCAGTCAGGAATATATTCAGTTATGCTTGGAAGGAGAATGAGGAAAATAATCGAGACAGGGATGTATACACACAGATGAACATAGTTGTCCTCATTAATCCAAAATGTAGAAAACCTCAGACATCTAGTTCTGTTTGTTTGTTTGTTTGTTTTTTCTGATGGTGACCTACAATAGTTGCTTAGGTAATGATTAAAAGAATGAAGGAGCTACAGCATGATCTGCTTCCTTACAGTTTTCTGGCCAGCATATCATTACTTCTGATGGTACTTTTATTCACAGATGTCTTCAAATAATTTTTATTAATTTTTAATCAATAGGTATGTTCAAAGTGTCCTCTTAAAGTTCAAACTCATTTTACATCATGCGGCCAAAACCAAACTCCCCTTGACTGTCACCTAATTGTATGCAACATCATCTAATTTTTCTATTAGAAATAATAATGAAGAGTATTTTCTTATTAATACTGTCTTGCAACTCAACATTTGTCATGGACCAGTACAGTTACCTTGGTTTTAAACTGAAAGGCCCAGGTCTCTTTAACATATCAGCATAAGGAATCTAATTATTAATTATTAATCATTTCATGCTCTTCTTTGTCCTTTTTTGTTCCACAATATCTTTTTGAGATGGTAGATGCACCGTGCAGTTTTCAAGACAAGCTACAATTTCTAGAATGATTATGTTTTTAATGTCGTTCTTTATTCCTCACTTTCTAGCAGTTCTAATTATCTTTTTCGTGATATGAAGGAGTTGAGAAAGAGTCATATGCAGTGACTTTTTTGAACGTTATTTAGCTAATGTTAGTTTTAATGTAACATGTAACTAATGTCAGGCTGAATTGGTTCAATTTCAAGAGAAAAGCTTGAAAATAGGATCTAAGCACATCTGAAAAAAACTTAAAAGGTAAAAAGAGAAGCCAAAAGAAAAAAGAAAAGCCAAAGCTTGTCAAAAACTGTTTACAAGATGAAATCTCATAAATTATTTGGCTGTTCTTATGATTATTTTTAGCTTGGTGTTGACAGCGTTTTCCTTTCCTTTTTCTTTTTGCATCACACATAATCAGCTCTCCACCCTACCTTATTTGTTTTCCTTGAGTTTTAAAGTTTCTTTATTAGAAACTCTATTATTATATGAAGTTCCATGATTTTTAATGGAGAATTTTAAATAATAGACCTGATATAATACTGAAGATGAAAAAAAATTGAAGGCAAAATGAGAGATTTATTTGAATGCTGTGAATACAATAGAAGAAACTAAAATATCTTTTTGTGGTTTTTTTGAAAATTACACTTAATTTTCAGTGTTTGATATTTAATTTTCACTGCTAAGAAATGCCACAGCTTTATTTTAAATTCGTGAGTAAATCAGGGGAAATGGGTAGAGCCTGTGGATGACTTTGCAAAGAACTGAAAGTATGAAAATATTTATCTAGTTTTGGAAAGCTGCACTGGTTGGAGCTAGAAATCATCACAAAATCACCCTCTCTCTCGCACAAACACACACAAAAAACCCAATAAAACGTATTACAAAATGAACCTTTGTGGCTTTATTTCCAAACCAATTCCTCAATAATTAAATCACTTTCCTAATTTACTGTGGCTGGTTGTCCACTCTTTCCATGAAGAGTAGGTTCATTTGGTTTTGCTGTAGAAATATTTCAGGGTCTTTGTACTTTGCAGAAAACAATACAATACCTGCTATTTTTCTTTAATTTTGAAGATATTATGTTTTGATTGATTAAATCTTGACAATTAATGTCAAGATTTCAAAGGAGCAAGAAAAACAATCAAGTCCCATTGGCAATACAGTATAAAACAATCTTTAACTAGAATGTTAGGCAGATACATGATTTCATCATTCTTACCTTCTTAGACTTAAATACAATCACATTTATATTTAAGCTTTCCTTTTTCTTAAAAGATATTTTTTATTCTAGCTCTACAAGTTCTCGTGAAGGAAACTCCATGAATAAAATATTTCATCACCAAAACTTTCTCAACGGAAAATTAGGATATCTTTGAGAGCACCCAGCGTGAAGCTGCTCATCCTTTATCTATTGACTGCCATTAAAAACACTGAAAGAAGATTTATATTTATCCAGCATTGACTTCTTTTCAAAAGGTTTTGTGCAGTCCACATCAACTAGGATAACAAAAACCCAGCATGATCATTTACTTTTAAGCTTACATAATTCAGTTATTTGTAGAACCTCTTTTAGTATCCTGTGATAGAAGTTTATTGTACTAGAGAAGAAAACTTGATTATGGTCTTCAGGGCAGTGATTTAGGCCTATGAACACCTCCATAGCTCTTACTTGCTGCTCAGATCCCAGGATCTCTCTATGGGTTTCTTTTCCTTTGCGTAGTCATTTCGACAAGAACGTGATTTGCCAAAGGTGGCCAAGTGAAGGTTTTGATAACCTTTTCACATTCTCTCTGATCTCAAAGACAGCAGTTTTTCCATTATTTCCAGAGAATGCTGTGGGAAGAAGGCAGATCATGAAAAGAGAGGCTATGGCAGTGATATTAAATAACTATTTAATGTCAAAGAAGCGCTTTACCAGAAGTTTCTACAGGCTGCTGGTGTTTCATTTCTAATGAGATAACGAGACACAGGAATTCTAAGTATTTGTTAAAAAAAAAAAAAAAGCCATGATAGATAAAGAACTGATTTTTTCCCCCCTTTCTTAAGGCTCATATAATTTAATGATCATCTGGGGAGAGAATGAAGCTTTGTACCCAATGTCATTTGTGTCCATGTCATAGAACTAAACAGTAGAGAATTTAAAGACTTAATAGAGGATATGGCTGCTATTCTACTTCATAATTAGGGAGGGGATAGTGAGAATGAATAGGAAAATGATGACATGGCTGCATATCATGATTATTAGAATATACTTCCAATCATCCCTATTTTGATAAGGGGTAGAAGTTACTCTATCAAATACGATGATACTGCAGAGAACATCTTTCACACTGAAGCATCAGAAAGTTCTGTACAATGATAAGACAATGCCAAACAAACAGGTTAAAACCTATGTTTTCTGCATGAGTTCTGTTTTCCATAAAGTTTAAGAATGCATGTCTTAAAATATTGAGTAGTTTCTGATCTCTTTGCCAAGGACTTCCTAAAAATTTGATGTGCTGAAGTAAGGGCTAGGAGACCTGAAATGTCTTTGAATGTACGAATTATTGTTCCTAGCATATTTCTTTTTCACTGTATTCAGATGTTGAAATCTATTGATGTCAATAGAATGCCTCTAACAGATTGGGATATGCTTTTGATAAAATGTCAAGAAATTTTCTTTCACTCATTTCTTTCACCCTGTTTTTCTGAGTTCATCTGGTTCAGGTGGATTAGCCTGAATAGAATTGTGGATGGATCAAAAGGATGAAGCTTGTCCTGTGGCAACTGATCAACTTCCTCTCCAGGAACGTAGGCCTTACTGACGTACAAACTCTCAGCCACTGAAGTGTGGCTTGGAGCTTGGGAAAAGCAGCATAAAAACTGGAAAGTTACACATTTTTATTCAGATTTCCAACAGCCATCATGTTAAGAACTCTCTAGGTCGTTCTGCTTAGTCTGTGTTTTTTCTTATAAATATTTTGAGGACATGTATTAAGAAAGTTCTCTCAAATGTTTTAACTGTGCAGGCAAAAGAGAACTTTCTGATTCTAAAATTTTTATGCTCCAAAGTGTTAAAGATGTTATGCAAAATAAACAATAAGTCCCTACTTCTGTATTCTCACTGTGACCTCCTCTCTCTTCACTGTGTCTTAAATGCATTACACACAAAGGCTGTAAAAGAGCTAGTAAAGATAAATGACACAACTGTTAAAAAACTCAGCAGTCACTACAGTGATTGTCAAAACTCAAACAGTCACTACAGTGATTGTCAAGCAGGGGTTTTTTATATCCATTATTATGAAAAAGTGCCTAAGATCTCTGAGACTCCACCCCAAGTGGGATTTCAGCTCTTAGACCCTGACGCAAGGACCTCCTCCACCTGTTGGAGCAAGTCCAGGGGAGGGTAATGAAGATGATCAGAGGGCTGAAGCACCACTGCTATAGACAGACATGAGAGAGAGTTGGGACTCCTCAGCTCAGAGAAGGCTCTGGAGAGAGCCTTCCAGTTCCTGAGAGAGGTCACAAGAAAAATGGATAGGGGATTTTAACTAGGGCATGCAGCGATAGTACAAAGGGGAATGGCTTCAAACTGAAAGAGGGCAGGTTTAAATTAGATATTAATAAGAAACTCTTCCCTGTGAGGGTGATGAGGCCCTGAAAGAGGTTACCTAGAGACGTTGTGGATGCCCTGCCTCTGCAAGAGTTCAAGGCCAGGGTGGATGGGTTGTGAGCAACCTGGTCTCGTGGAAGGTGTCCCTGCCCACAGAAGCGGGTTGGAACTGTATTATCTTTAAGGTCCCTTGCAACCCAAACCATTCTGTGATTCTATGTGTCAGATTAAAATGTGTTAATTATTTTAGTTGGTAAGCAAACACTCCTGAGCACTTTGTCATCGATAGGTCTGAGATTCTCTTCTCTCCTTTCCACACCTGGCTTTCCAAGAGGAGTCAGGATTTCTCCTGCCTGTGACCCCTGTTATCATGGGTCCTCAACGCACAGGCCATCGATACCTTACGGTGCTCTGTAAAACACCCGTTCAATACTTTGTGTGTCTTATCCATTTTCGCATGTGTCAGTCACGATAGGTCTTCCTGTCTGGGCTCCAAGTAAACAGTTTCCCTAATCAGACTATGAAAGCTTTTATCATCTACATCTTGAAACAGATTTTTACTGTTTTGTAAAGAGGTCATCATATTTTGGGAAGGTGGAAACATTCCCTCACTGGCAGACTGACTCTCTCTGGGTGAAATCTTTTCTACTTCACGAGGATTTCTAATGCAGATTAATTAAATTAATTTTGATTCAGATTTTTAAAATCCTATAAATTTTCCACCTATATATTGGCATGTAAAAAAAAAAAAAATCTTTGTCCTAGAATTACCAGCCAGATAGTTTCATGATTAATGGAGAGAACAGGGAAAGGAGAAATATTAATTTCTATCTCATCTAAATAGTCAGTAGCTTGACGGGGCCTTAATGAATTGCATTGGCAACATAGTTTATTTACGATATCTGTCAAAAGTTCCCAGAGTACTGCAAAAGGTTTTAAGTATCAGAATAAAATGTTAATGATTGGGTGTTATATCAATATATTGGAAACAGCTCCTTGCATCACAGATCTAATCAATAACCTAATTTCAGGCAAGTGAATGTGACAAACAATGAGTATGAATGGAATCAAAGATTATCAACTTATATTTTCAATCATTGAAAAAATGTTACGTGTGAGGAATAATGATAGTGCCATGACAGAACATTGTGTGTGATTCTCTTTCAGAAAATTCCTGAGACTACCAGTGAAAAAAAAAAAAAAAAGGGGGGGGGGAAAGTAAATAAAATCTGGGTTTAAGTACAGGGGTTGTCTCCGCAGTCATTTGCTTATCATTGCAAAATAATTTCCTAAGACATAAGGCTGCTTCCAATTAGAAACTCCACAGGGCCAAGGACCTCTCCACCCCTATAAGGACACAGTTTTTCAGTTGCTAAATTTTATTCTTTTCTCATTCTAGAAGAATTTCATTGAAGTTCATGGAAACTAATGATAAACAAAGTTGATTGTCTGGAGTGTTTTTCTCTGAATGACCTACATGCTCATTATTCCATTGGTGAATGTGACATCATCCAATATTCTTAGCTAGAAAGCAATTTTGCTTTAAAAAACACGAATCCAAACCACACTGTTCATACCAGCTACTAAGTGTTTTCACCTCCTGGCCAAATTATTTGTAAATCTAGGCCAGTTGCTTAATTGCACTTTGATGTCATGTCCATCATGTAGAAAACAGTATTTCATTTTTTGTTATATCAGCCAGACACTCTATTTCATGTATGAGATTATTCTACTTTCATAACCACAGCACCATTTCTAATTTTGTGGCTGTCTTTATCTGAACTGCACTGGTACTTTGAACTGAAAAACATGATAAGTTAATCCAATTCCTACTCTACCAGCTATTTTGATTTCCCTGTAGTAAGTATATTGCAGAAAAGGTGCTTGGAATTTTACATAAAATAAGTAATCCCCAAAGCATTTACATGTAAAGATATTTTACTGCTCCTGTGACACAGTACAGAAAGTTGTAATATATCTGATTCAGGTCCCATTTCTACACCTTCCATGTATATCTGCATTTAGCCAAGCATTAAACCTCTTTCCCTTAAAATGAAGATCATTTTAAAATGACATGCTGCAAAGATGTCCTGCCCTGCCTATTAAGATCCTATTGCAGCAATACAATCTTATTATTGCTTCCAGCCATTTCCACTGCTTGTCATTTCAGAGTTAAAGTGCTTTGCCTCTCCAAATTCTTTCCTTGCAAAGAAAAGTCCCCAAGGCATTCAGCCTCATCTTCCTTACTGCAGCTAAATGACAATGGAAGGTTTTCAGTATGAGAATTAAAGGGGAAAAATTTTGCAGAATATTCCTTGTTATTTTATTTTGGGGAAGAGATCAGGTGGCAGAACTATTGAAAAAAAAAAAGAAAAAAAAGGAAAACAGAAAAAAGAATAATAAAGTGTAGAGAGAGAAGAGACGAGTGGACAGGAAAGAGAAAGGAAAAGGAAAAGGAAAAGGAAAAGGAAAAAAGAAAAAGAAAAAG
>VZRR01002566.1:272779-302083 GCA_013398015.1 Oreocharis arfaki
AAAGGAAAGGAAAGAAAAGGAAAGGAAAGGAAAGGAAAGAAAAGAAAAGAAAAGAAAAGAAAGGAAAAAAAGAAAATAAAAAAGAAAAACAACACAAAATCTTTATCAATCAATTTAATGTAAGACATAGGCCACTTTTGCTGGCAGTCACATAACTTGACATAGTAAGTGGCAGATTTGATGTGTATTACATGCCTGGCAAAAAGAACAAGGAAAGAGATTTTTTTGTATTCTTGTGTTATTAAAAACTTTGCTCCTGAATCCATGCTGGTAATTGTATGACCATGTGTGAGGGAGAAGTTGCCTTATTGTGAAGAACATTGGAGGCCTTTTTGATTTTGTCTCACGATTACTTTACAAGCCACACAAAAATTTTCATGCAATGAGTAGCAGTAAAAAAACACAGCCACAAAGGAAATTAAGAATTTTTCTTGGCAAAATGACAGTATTGATGAGGAACTACCACTGTTCATTGGTGCTACATGTCGTTAAATCCACAATCAGAGCTTAGTTTCTGCTTTTTTGAGAAATTAGATCATGTCGTAAATTCATCTTTCACATCAGAGATCATGGTAGTGCATGTGATTGAAACAAAACACGCAGCAAATGAACTGAAGAATACTTGGTCACGTAGATTGCCTCATCTTACTCTCACTAGGGGTCACCATGATGCCCTGTGCCCAGACTGAAAGGTTGCTGATGGCAGCAAGTGACAAATGCTATTGCTTTTCATCTCTGGTTTAGTAGGTCCCTTCAGGGAAGATACGGTGGCCTGGTCAAGTTTTCAGACCTATTTTCCTAGTTTCAGTCCTAGGCAGTTTCACTAACAAAACAGGCAAAATGATATGCAATGAGTGTTATTAAAAGCCTAGTTATTTTCTTTCTTTTATTTAATTATTTTTAATGTATTAAGTCTTTGGGTAATCATTTTGCTCATTAATAGCTCATATTGTTATACTTCAATACATATAATGTATATTTGTGTGAAATGAATAATTAGCCTCTGTATGACAGTCAAATAAGAGAATGTATGAGTAAGGAGTTATTAGTATGACTTGTAGAAGGAAAGCAGATAGCGTTCTGGTGTAAGAGAAGAAAATAGTGTTTAATTTTTCATTACAATTTCAATGGTCATTTACTAGATGAACTTGGGTGGGTTTCTCATACTTTTCTGAATTCCCTTCCAATTTTTCTTTCAATGAGAAATTGCATTTAGCCTGAAATGTCATCTTTTAATTCCAGCATTAGTGGGCTGACTGACTGAAATTTCAAACACCTATTTTTAACACAAAACTGAAAAAATAGTGACTAAATAAAATATTTTTAAAAAGAAAGGCATGCTTGTTTCATATATAACTATTGTAAAAATTTTGATGTGAATTTGAAGAAATCTGTCAGATTTCATATTTCAATCTGTTTTTCTTAGTTAACAGCAACATCTTTCTTTCTTAAGACTGAGTTGAACCGAAGTAGCCTATATCAGACACATTTCTGGGGGGTTTTTTGTTATGCATTGATAACATTAGTCTAAAAGGAAAAAGGAGAAAATAAAAAGAATTATAATTTTCAAAAAGATCAGACACAAAGAACACATACACAACTCTGTTAAATTAGGAGCAATATTCTGGAAATACAGAAAACTGGGAAAAAATGTGTACACAGCTTAGATGGCAATTGATGCACTAAATGTTTCACAAGATAGATATATTGGAATGGTAAATAACTGGATTTGTAGCTCAAAACCATAAACCAAAGTAAGCTCTTCCAGCCTAGTCATGTTTACTTAATTTAGGGTCTAATGAAGGAGTGGTGGGTTCAGTAGGTGGAGTTGGAAGGGAACAGTGCACATTCAGAAGAACATTTTGTTTGAACTTCATGAAGAATCACTACAAAAGTTGCCTCTCGGGCAAATAAACAAGATAAGCTACAGAATATAAGAAATGTAATGAACTTGGGTGCTTGTTAGATGCCAAGTCATCTACAGTCCAGAATTTTAATACTGAGGTTGATGAAAGATATTCTATCCAAACGGAAATAAATATAGATACCTAGTGAATATGAATAAATAAAAGATTAGTGAAAATGTTCTGGTCTGTTTCCTAGAGGGATTCACCACAATGCACGGAACAGATAACATACTTTCTGTTCAGAATTTCACTTTGCTCCAGCATCTGTTCTTCAATGAGTTTGAATTAAAGTTATCAATTTCGAGTTAAAACTGAATGCAATGGTACCAAGGCTATTTCCTTATGTCAACAGAAATACTCGTGTCACCTGTGATGAGATAACAACTGGAAAACCCAGCAATATTATTATGTATAAAAAAACCCAAATTTCCAATAATTAGTAGTACCTATTAGTGAAGACATTGCCTGCAGTGTCTTTGTATAGAATAGTCAGTTCCTCTTATTAACCTTATTTAGGAAATCTCAACATGCCACATGAGAATAAAAGCTAATAAAGATCAAAAAAGTCTTGGAAATCACTTTACTAAAATGATTAACTGCATAAGAAGTTAAACTGTCCATATCTTCTTTCTTCTCTATGTATCTCATTTTTTCTATATGGAAAACAATAGCAACATCAATGAAATTTAAAAAATAATAAATTAACTACTTAGAAATGAGCAGGTAGACTCAGGAACAGAATATGTTCCTGAGGTTAAGGAACATCAGATTTAAAAAAAATAATTCAAAGTCTTTGTGGCCAGTAACAGAATTTGCAGCTAAATAAGATAGTGACTTAACTTGAAGTAAATGTTTCTACAGTTCCTTAATGGGAGTTAACCTCCAGAAAGTTTCAGAGGAACTTTCTGATATGGAAGCCATCTTGAGTTCTTTTCGTTTTCTTCTGAAGCAGCTGGTACTTGTCATTTTGGGAGTCTGAACACCTGACAAATTTTTGGCAGCTCTGAACAAGTCTGGAAATTTCTATTAATTTATATTACTGTCAAAAGTATTTCAAGAGCCCACAGCTCAGTTATCACAAGAGGGCACTACAGGAATGCCTGCTAAAAAGTACCCACAGTCATCTGATGCAAGTTGGTTATTTTTTCCTTTTTCATTTTCTCGTTACATTAAAGTAGAATAAAGGCAAAAATGCTAAAAAATTACCAAGATCTTACAGTTTGTTAATGAAAGATATTCATCTGGTGAAGATGTTCAAGAATGTATACAATATAGTGACAAAAGACTATGTTATCAAGTATTTATTGGTTGCTATACAGGGCTCTAAAACATTTCTTCCACCCTTATCTTGCCCTTATCATCTTTTTCATGACCAGGTGCTCTCTTTATGTGTTTTGTAGTATGATCAACAGCCCAAGTGGGGTATCTCTACACACAGCACAGGTAACAAGCGGGAGGAGCTGAAAGCCCACAGTGCAGCCAGAAATCTGTGATCTAATTGCTATTGCTGAAACATGGTGGGATGAATCACTCAACTGGAATGCTTGTCAGCAACAGGAGACTCTTGGTCCAAGGATATCCTTGCATAGAGGATCACTTCTTACTTCAGGTGATAGAAAGCCCAACCAGAGGACAAGTGTTACTAGACCTGTTACTTGCCAACACTGCAGAACTAATGAGAGATATAAGTCTGAACTTGGGGATCACACCTTGATGGAATTCACAATGATGAGTAGAGTCAGGACCCTGATTTTAGGAGAACAAACTTTCAGTTCTTTAAGGAATTGGTGGATGAGACTCCCCAGGAAACTGCCCTCAGGATCAAAGGAGAAGAACAGACATAACAGCTCTTTAAGCACATTTTTCTCAGAGCGAAAGAGATCTTGATTCCTGTGTGCAAAAATTCAGACAAGGATGGCATGATACCATCATGGCTCAGTAAGGACCTTCTGACCCAACTAAAGTGTAAGAATGAAATGAACCAGGAACATGTGTCCTGAGAAGATTATAGGGATACTATCTAGAAGTATGGGAATCAAATTGGGAAAGCTAAGACATAGCTGGAGCTGGATTTGGCAAGAGATGCAAAGCATAAAAAAAACTTTTACAAGCATGCTGTCCAGAAAAGAAAAAGGAAAGAAAATGTATCCAGCCATACAGAAGTAGTGTCCACCAACATGGAGAAGGACTGAGGTACTCAACAAATTTTTCCCTCATTTTCCAATGACAATTTCTCTTCCCACCTGTCTCAAGTCCCTGAACCTCAAGGACCTCCCAGTACTCTGAAGGAATTTTTTCGTGTAGTTGCCAATTTGCTACTCTCCCTCAAGTTTAAAAAGTCATGGCAAGCCAAGTGAAGTCCCCAGTGACAGTACAAAGGGAAACTACAGAGTCATTTTTAAAAAGAGGAGAGAGGAAGACCCTGGGAACTACCAACCTATTGGTTTCATCTCTGTTCCTGAGAAGATTATGGAGCTTACCTTCTGCAAGGCGTGTTGATGTTGCGGTGCGCTCCCCACAAACTGGGCACAGCCATCTCCTCCCCTCCCCCTGCAGTGTTTCCCCTCCCACGATCCTTCCCATTGGCTCTGTACTCCCAGCCCGCCAAATTCAAACCCTGCGTTCCTGCATCATTGGGTGTTCTGTATCTTCCCCCGCCCACTCACAGGGGTATAACTGGGAGTGTGGAACACATTGTCTTGCTTTTCCTGGCACGACCCCTGTGCCATAATAAATCCAGCACCATCTGGAGAAGCCTCTCCGCCTCGTCTCTCCTTCCTCAGCGCGCCTGTACCATCGGTGGGTTGGGCGACCCCCGGCTGGAACTTCGCCAGCCTTCCTGTGCCTCCGAGCAGTCCGGACAGCCTCTCCCCGGACCGGGTGGGTGCCCGGTCCTGGAGCCAACAGGTGCCGCGGCATGTTGAGAATAAGGAACACAAGGAAATGCTTAGAAACAGCCAACATGGGCAAATCATGCCTGACTAAGCTATAGGCCTTCTAAAAGAGACNGCTCCCCTCCCACTGCGTGTTTCCCCTCCCACAATCCCTCCCATTGGCTCTGTACCCCCAGCCCGCCAAATTCAAACCCCACGTTCCTGCACCATTGGATGTTCTGTATCTTCCCCCCACTCACAGGGGTATAACTGTGAGTGTGGAACACATTGTCTCGCTTCTCCTGGCACGACCCCGGTGCCATAATAAATCCCGCACCATCTCGAGAAGCCCCTCCGCCTCGTCTCTCCTTCCTCAGCGCGCCTGTACCATCGGTGGGTTGGGCGACCCCCGGCTGGAACTTCGCCAGCCTTCCTGTGCCTCCGAGCAGTCCGGACAGCCTCTCCCCGGACCGGGTGGGTGCCCGGTCCTGGAGCCAACAGGTGCCGCGGCATGTTGAGAATAAGGAACACAAGGAAATGCTTAGAAACAGCCAACATGGGCAAATCATGCCTGACTAAGCTATAGGCCTTCTAAAAGAGACTAACTGTGTTAGTGGACAAGAGAAAAGCTATGGATATCATCTACTTGGCCTTTGACAGAATCATCCACAACGTTCTTACCTCCGAGCTTGAGAAATTTGGGATTGATGGGTGAGCTATTAGGTATATAAGGAATTGCATGAACGACCAAAAATTATAGTTGATCACTCAGTGTCCAAGTGGAAACCAGCAAAGTGTTGTCCCTCAAGAATCTCAGCACTATTTAATGTCTTCATCAATACCATCAGTGGGATTGAGTATACCCTTAGCAAGTTTGCAGATGACACTAAGCTGAGTAGTGCAGTTAATTTGCTAGAAGGAGGGGACATCATCCAGAGTGATCCTGACAGGCCTGAGGACTAGGCCCATACAAATCTCATGAAGTTCAACAAGGTCAAATGAAAGATCCTGCAGTTGAGCTGAGGCAATTCCTAATATCAGTACAGGCTAGGGGATGAATGAATTGAGAGCAGTCCAGGGCAGAAGGGTGGATGTTACCGGTCGATGGAAAATTGGATATGAACTAGCATTGTGCGTTTGCAGCCCAGAAACCCCCTGTGTGCTGGGCTGTATCCAAAGCCCTGTGGGCAGCAGGGCAAGGAGGGGATTCTGCCCCTCTGCCCTGCTCTGCTGAGACCCAACCTGCAGTGCTGCATCCAGCTCTGGGGTGCCCAGAAAGACACAGACATGTCAGAATGGGTCCAAAAAGGGACAGAAAATATTAACGGGGGCTGGAACACCTCTCCTATGAGGCCAAGCTGAGAGAGTTGGGATTGCTTAGCCTGGAGAAGAGAAACATCTTATTGTGTCCTTTCAATATAGAAAGAGTGCTTATAAGAAAGATGGAGAGAAATTTTTTGCCAAGGCATGAAGTGACAGGACAAGGGACAATGGTTTTAAATGGAGAGTAGATTTCAACTAGACATGTGAAATATTTTTTGTGATGAGGATGGCAAGACACTGGAACAGGTTGCCTAGAGAAGCTGTGGATGACCCGTCACTTAAAATGTTCGAGGTAAGATTGGGGCTTTGAAGAACTTGATCTAATGAAAAATGTCCCAGGCCATGGCAGGGACACGGGACAACATGAACTTTAAAGCACTGCACACCCCATTACAAAAACCATGCAACACAATCCAGCCCCAGGATCTTCCAAAAAAAAATCCTAACAAACTTATCTCTCTTTCATTTTCTGCTCATGGGGATTCCTGTTACTGAAGACCCCATTTTCTGGGGAAAAACTTGTGCTTTTTCTTTCGAAGGTATGCTCTGCAGAAGGTAAGGTATTCATGTGAATGATTATACCATGTGCATATCTGTATTTTAAATGGCTCTTCTTTTTTTTTTCCTAAAACAGACAACAGCAGGTATAGGATATGCTTTAATGCACCAGCAAGGTTATGCTTTGGTTCTAAAGTTGGTTGGCTGTTTGATTTTTATTAACAGTGTTGAGACATCATCTTTTTTTCCAGCTAAACACACTCAATCTTTCTGAAACAAACTATAAAATGCATTTTGAAACTAAACCATATACATGTATATATATATATATGTGGATTTATGTCAATATTCACACACAAGAATCCCTGCTAAAGCAGAGAGAAAAAACTTAGGATTTTTTTTTTTTCCAAACATAGATTAAAGCTCATAGCAAACATTTTTCTCATGAGACAAAACATTTTAAATTCATGTCATTCTAAATTTTTCATAAGATACTAAAATTCTGGCATTTTTTACTTCAGTTTCTGCTCAAATATCTTTACTATAATAGTACTCTTAGTGTTGCTAAAACAATAAAGTCAAAATAAAAAATTCTGGTCTCATAAATACATTTTTAAAAAAATTTTATCATGTATTTTGATTCCACCAAACTGACATTTTAAAGAGGAAAGATATTGCATCAGAATTATTTTGGTTAAGTTTAATTACTAACATACTATTACTAAAATAATTTCAAACATCCTGAACCCTGTGAAATATATTTTTTTCTCTGGATTTATTTTGCCTGTTTGTCACCTTCCCTTTGGCATGCCCTAACAGAACAGGAACTATCTACCTGAGAAAGAACAACTTTTATTTTCTGTGGGTGAGCTGATGGCTTCTGGCTACTTTATGTTGCACAAGAAATACAGTCTATATCCCCATGTTCTAGATATCACAAATGTTCAGGTATCTTAACAATATGAGCTAGCTAAAAAAGACAGAATTGCCCTTCTGTGAGTGCAAAATAAAATTTAATCTGCCTTCAGACTTACAAGTCCTATTATATATATTTTTTGAGTTTGTAACTTCAGGGCTTCTTCATAGCTAAGAAAAACCAAGACTTGGTAACTGGTTGAAATAATTCTCTTAAAAACTTGATGTAAAGCAAGTCTATGTATCTCTTTGATACCAAACTAGGAACTATGTTTCAGGTTAAGCATATCAGTGCATTATTTTAAGGTGACTTTGCTCTTTTTCAAAATGAGATAAGTGAAGATGGGTCATAAAATGCGGTACAGTTCTGGTAAGCTTCTTAAGAATAGTAAGGTTAAGCTAGATTTAAGAAGCTGCGGGAAATTCACATAATAAAATAATCTCTCGAAGGCAAGGAATCAGCTAGCCTGTGATTTCAAAATAGAATAAAAATCAAATTTCCCAGTGGTACATATTCATGAGCTATCTTTTTGTTTCTCTGTCAGCTGCAGCAGATGCGTAATATACATTGTCTATGCAAATACTATTTTGCCAGAAGAGTGGTTAAAAAACGGCTTGCATTGTACTTGGATTCATCACATTTCAAATGTACATTTGTCTTCCACTGATGAAGGGACATATTATACACATTTTGATAAAATTGTGGCTTCAGCAAGTTTTGTTTCCTCCACAGGTCCTTTGATGGCTAAAGGTCTTCCTGTGACAAATTTTGTCAGGGTTTTGGAATGTGTGTTCCTCTCAATCCATAGGCAATTTTGCAAGTGGGTGTATGCAATAATTAAAGAGTTTGTATAACTACTGGGAAAATCTTGATCAACTGTACTGGATAAAGCCCTAGTTTGGCAAATATGCTGAGTCATTCACCAAAGTGGACTTGACATGAAAACTGGGCACCATCCTTTCAATTCTTTACAAATGTTCACACACAAATGTTTCATATTCTGAGAGCTAGAATTGATTTCCTTCTTTTCAATCCATTTAAGAGGATTTGCTACCTAAGCACTAACTGAATAGTAGACTAGTGTTGCTGCAGCACCTTGCTGCTGGTCTGAATTCTGGTATTGAACCAGTGTTTCAGCTGCTGAGTTCTTTTCACTGATAGTTCAGATATTGACAGCCCCCTAACAGCACACTGGCATGGAAATTCTTTTTTGTACTTGATGAGAATGTTACTTAATAAAAAAAAAAATCTTATCTGAGTTTAGAGCTAGGAAAAAAGCAGCATAGCATCTGATAGACTCCTGTGAAATATACTTGATAATCCTGTACATAGAAAGCCAGCTGCTTTTCCCACCATCACAGAAGGAAACACTCTGTAGTTCCCGAGACATGTAAAATGTGTTTCAAGTTAGAGCATTCAAGTTGAAAATTCTTCTTGAGTACTAGCAGAAATTCTCTAATGAAGAAATACAGAGAAAGCAGACAGTTCAGAAGACTGTGGAGGGAAATTCTGGTCATTATGTTGCATGCCCTCCAAATAGAAATTTGAAAAAAAATATAGGTCATGCAGAAATGGTTGATAATACACACAATTTAAGGTGGCAGCTGAGATTAACTCAGTTGGTCAGAGAATGGTGCCAATAATGCCATGGTTGCAGGTTTGACCCCTGAACTGGGCCATTCTCTTAGGAGTTGAACTTGCTGATCCTTGTGTGGGTCCCTTCCAGCTCAGAATATCCTGTGATTCTGAAAATAAAATACATGCTCAAAATAGGTTGCTGCTTTTTCTTGTAAATATTTTACTTATAAACTATGAAAATGTTTGAAATGCTATTACACCTCCCAGAAATTTGACAGCATAGTAATCCCAGAAAATATTAAAACTAGGAGTTGAGTAACAAAGGGGGTTTAGTTACACATTTTTTAAAGAATTTTAGTGTAGATGCAGAAAAAAATACGCAAAGGATCTTAAGCAGAGTTAAATTCCTAACCTCAGGTTCTCCTGCTATGTTAATAACAAAGAAGATAAATATGACAATAAGTACTATAAAACTTATAGTTGATAGCCTTACAGTGAAAGCATCGGAACACATGCATATATTATTAGAATCGTTCAAATATAATGTAATTACCTTAAAAAAAATCATTAAAGTTTGAAATAGTCAGGACATATAATATTACATACTTGAAGAAACTGTCAGGCTGTCTTGGCAAGGTTTTCTGCAAGATTAAAGGCAGTAAGAAACCTGCCAATACTGGCACTATGCTGCACTAATAAATAACAGAGGAAATTTATATAAATCAACAGTTGGCACAGAGCGCAAAGAAGTTTGACATTTTTCTCCTATGCTGCAAAAAAGAAAAAAAAAATAAAGACATTGCTATATTTTATTGCAACAGGTATTTGAGGTTGGACAAATGTTCAACTTATAACAGAGATTATAATGCTTGAATATTATATTACTGTTACATGCTAGTTTTACAGTTGCTTCTGACTTTCCCAAACTTTGACCATATGAGATTGATTTTTTGTTAGATGTTTTAGGACATATTACTATCATTATCTTGTGTTTATTTCTAAAAATTCTGCCCTGACCCTGCAACCCACCATCCCAAATCTCAAAATATTTTGAAACAGTCTTGTGTTCTTGTAAGTAAAGCTTTAACATTTTGATTTTAAATACCTTGCAGATGCTTAGTAGCAATTCTTTAGGGCTTTGTTGCTTAATTCTTCAAAGATTTTCTTTGCATTGGCCATTCTCTAAGAACATTCTCCTTGCAATTACTGATCTTTGTGTCAAAGCAGTGTTACAGTGAGGTCCAAAGCTGGCCAGTGGTCTGCTTTGCTCCCTGTTCTCTTTTTTCCACACTTCTCATTAAAGCAAGAACCAAGAATAAAGCAAGAGAGTGAATAAAAATATTGTCTACCAAATACGGATGATATATTGGGGGTCTGAGTGCAGGAAGACAGATTAAAATAGAGAACTGGGACATGGACTTACAGCGACTTCAAAGGCTGAAGTTTGCTGGGAAAATAGATTAGTTTGGGCAAAGGAGACTTCGACAGAGCTGGCAAGGCAAAAGACTAGGAATACGTGGTGAGGAGTGGGTGGCATGCTTGTACATTGTAAAAAAACTAAAGCAAAATAAACCAAAAACCTTGTACAATGTTGCCAGTGAAATATTCTCAAGTAGGGTAATTTTATTTGACTTTACTCCTAGACAGTGGACAAAAATTTCTGATCCCTGATTCAGACAGTAAGAAAAAGAATAATAAGCAATTAAAGAAATACTTACATAGCATTTATCCTCTTCCTTCCATAGGCTCTATTTTCAATGTATTCACTGTTGGGTACACTCTCTCCATCAAAATTATTTTAGGGAGGTGTTGGGTTGCAGATGAGAGAGAGGTGATCTGCATAATTGTGTTTGGGGTTTTTTTTGACGTGACACCTTGTTTGGCCATGCTGGGCATAGCGGTTCCTTTCTGCCACTCTACACTTACTGGTTTCCTGACACCTTGTTCTCCTGTCTGTGCACTGGTCCAGATTGTTGCCAAGCCATGGTTCCTCAGGTCTGCTCCCTCTCTGGAAGACACTGGAGTTTTCCAGGGCGGTCCCTACTCAAGGATGGTCCAACCACAGGTCATGGTAACACAGGGGCATCCCTGCCCTGCTGAGTCACCCATGGGCTGCAGTTCTGCACAGCTGGCCAAGTCTTGGCACAGGTGAGCCACTGCCACAGTCCCTTGCCCGTGTCCCTACCCCAGCCTGTATCACTCCCCGTGTCAGTTCATGGCCTTCTCCCACAAAGGGTACCACCATCCCACCTCCTACTTACACCTTGTCGCTTCTGGCCCGTACGTGGGGTTGGCTGTTCACCTGACTGAAACCGGGGAATTGAACACTGAGGTGGGATTAGGATCGGGAAAGTAAGACTGAAGCCTGGGACTGAGTCAGGATTGCAGAATAAGAGGGGAAGTGAATCAGAAAAATTTCAGTGTGGCATCAGTAGGGACAAATTAAAGTGGCTGGTAAAAAGTCTGCTATGGGCAGGGTGAAGGAGGGTGGCATTGTGGTAGAGAGTTCAAAGGCATTAAATTGAAAGTTGCCAGGAAAGAAGGCTCTGTATTTCACCAACACATAGTGTGTGTTTCAGCAAACTATTCAGCCATTGAAAATTCTTTTGTGTGTGCTCTACTCCTCCTTTCCCAGACTCTGGAATTCTCTGCATCAGTCATATTTTCCTTGCACATGTCATGAAGAATATTTTCTTGTTATCAGCCTGATGCACAAGTGCAGGGATGTGTCTGCACAAATGTAAAAGTATGTGCAAAGATGTTTCCCTGATCTTGCAGATGAATGAGGCACACCATCCCTGGAATATCCCTAAAGAAAACGGGAGGGATCTTCACAGTGTGAATTCCTGTTGCGAGCTGGATACAGAGAATAATATGTACCCAGGCTACTGGGAGAGATTCAGGTGTCATGAGGATATTTCAGGATGGATATTTCTTACTCTGTTGGGTTTCTACTTCCTTTCATCATTTGTCAGCAGCAGCAACAATAGGAAAAAGAAGAAGGAAAAAAAGAAAGCAACTGTCTGGAGATATTTGTCCTTATGTGGTACTGATTTTTGTTTTCACTTTAGTGTATTCCACGTTGTAAAAAACAATGGTAAGTCTTAGTCCGTTCTTTGTGTTTCTTTGAACCTTCAGGAAAAATTCTCATTTGTATACAAATCCTACCTGTTCAATCTCACAGAGCAAAGCCTCATTCTGCTGTAATTAAATCAGACAAAAACCCAGCCAAACAAGAACCAACAGATGGTGTGCATCATATGACAATCTTTAGGAGTCACTTTGAAGCAGCATTCTTTTTAATAAGCCCTGTCACAACATGGTGTATTAACAGCTCCCATTTTCAGTTTTCAAAAGCATTTTGTATGATGTGCTGAAGAATCAAATATTTGTCTGCTTTTTATTGTTTAATCTTCATTTATATTGAGTATTGATCAGGGAACCACCATTCATGTCAAGAACTGAATGGGCAGAGCAGGCTAAACATCTGGATAAAAATATTGCTGAATTCAGACCACACAGGCATATTCAGAAATGTATTTACAAGTTTTTTCCAGAGTACAGGACCTTAGAAGATTAAATTCAGAACGAATCAGAGAGTAGACACTTTTTCATCATAAAGGAATTTATTGATGCATTTAGCTACACTCTGATTAATAGCACATTAATCTAATGCCATAAAAGTTTTTCAGAGTAATGGTATGGTTTTCTGTTAGCAAAGAGAAAGTGAGATTGCAGGAGATTCCCTTCTGGGCTTATCTATGTCTTGCCATCCCCATTACTTGTTTCTGACAGCTAACACCCACTTCTCATGCAAATCTTGCCTTGAACTTTTTGCTACAAGGAAAATCTTGCTTTTCTAAGACCACATTGTAATTATATTTGTCGTTCTTGTCATATTGCTTAAATGTCACTCTGGAGAAAATAATACAGTAATTAGCAGTGATTTGTTCAGAATGTTTGCTCTGGGTCTTGTTCTTCAGAGCAGCAGTCCTCTAACTTCTGTATTGGGGGATGACACTTCTTGCTTCCCATTGCAGTCAATGATTTTTGCCTCTCCACCACAGAGGTGAAGATTTGTCTGTGTGCCCACATTCCTGAGCACACGTCTGTGCATTCACAATCACTGCTCTGGTGTGCTGCAAATTCTCATCTGTCCACTTCCAGTAAAACACCTAATGTGACAAGAAAAAATGCCCCAGAAAAAATGTTCTTGCAGTCAAACTGCTTTGTCTTGTCTACTCGGGGTATTGCAGGGATTTTATACACTGCCTTAAATTTAAATAACAATAGTCATGTTCTCTATCCAAAATCCTCACATTGTAGAGGTCCCTTCCCTTTTGCTTAAGAATGTCTTCTCCAGCAACAAACCTTATTCCATAGAATATTTTAAAATGCCTTACTCTAAACAGGAACCAACTCTTGTGGGAGATGATTTTAACAAAGCTAAAGATTCTGATTTAAGGAATGAATTTTAAGCAGCAATGTGACCTGACTGAAGCTGTTCACCCCTTAAGAGCAGTGACAATAAAATGGAACAATATGAGGTGTAGCTGCATTTTGTTTCCAGATAAGAATTGCAGCAGATAATTTACACATTGAAGATATTTAAAATAATAATCCTTAAATTCTGGATGTGACTGAAATATAGATTATTTTAAAAATAAAAATCTGACTTCACTGAATTAAAAAAAAAAAAAAAAGATTTCTCCATCCAATGATTTATGGCAATTTTTTTCAGTTTTATATATTTAGATAGGAAGTCATACTATAACACCCTATGACACAGGCTATTTCTGATTAATTTTTCAATTTCTCTTTCAAATACAACTAATAAATACATTATATTTTAATAGAGATTAAAAAAAAAAAAAAAGAAGCTGTAAACCTGTAGATATAAAGCTTGGTGTCAGAATGAATCATATTTTTGTCATTTGAAGTTATGTACCTCAAATGTATACGAAAGTAATTTTGGTGAAGTCTTTTGGTGGATTGTCATATTTTAGAGATTCAAAAGTAGGCCAAATCTGGGTTTACTGGCATTTTAAGGATTAAAACCATATTTTGTAGAATATTAAATAATAAACACCTTTAACAGAAGGCAATATGAGATGATTTAAAATGATACTCATGTCAAATTTCTCTTCTCAACACAAGTGAATACATTTTTACTGTATTTTCAAATTATGCGTTTCTTGTGTTTTCTGTGGTCTGGAACCATTTATAAGAATTCTATTGCTAATTTTTATTTTTCCGTGGACCCATTTCTGAAGCGAAACACTTGATATTAATAGCTGACTGGAGGATCTTCCTCTTTCCCTCACCCCTCACATCAAAATATGGTCCTTGTCCTTCGTTTTTCTACTCTGTTTTGGAAGCTCACTTCTCTCACTTTCAAGAATGTTCAGGGAAAGTTCCATGAAAACCCTGTAATCTCACATTATACCTGACACTTTTCATCGTAAATGAAAAGTCTGTCTTGGGATGAAAATTAGGAAATGTCTATTTCCTAAAATGTGACTTTTTGCTGCTACGCTAAGAACATTTAGTTACACATTCTTTTATAATTCCTTGACAATGTTTATAATAACTTCTCACCTACACTAGGATCTCTTTCTGGGGTTCAGTGTCCCCATGTTTGGAAAAAGGTACTTGACTTCTCTGAGGTACTGTATGAGACATGCCATGAGATAGGTGGTGAAGGGATTTCCATGAGATATACCAAGAAATATGGGATGACAGGATTACAGTGCACAGGATGACCCATGGTGGTGGTGATAAGTGACACCATGATGGTGGTGATAAGTTGTCAGGCAGGGGGCAGGCGACACTTATTGCTGCAATTGGCCACACGGAAGAGGGACTGATACTGACATATCGTATTTTTGTTCTGCCCTCAGACAACACCCACAGCCTTTGCAGTCTCTCTCCTTGTAATTCTTGATATGACTGTTTTACATATAAAATTGGTGTCCCCCCGTCTGTGCCTTATATGACAGCAGCAGGATGTTTGACTAAAGTCCCATCTCTACTTCTTCCGAAAGTATAAATTGTCAGATGAAGTCCTCCATTTCAGAGGATTGGGACACAAACACCTTGCAGATAAGTCAATGGGCCTGCTCACCTCTCCTTCCCAAAGCAGCTCAGACTTGTGCCTCTGACTGTGTTGGAGTGTACCCAGGAATACTTGTACATAGTGCTATACACTGATATTTTGTAGGTCTAGTGAATTTATCTCTGCCAATCTAACAGGAATCCATAATCTTCTGCTTTAATAAACTGTGCTATTCGTGAATCTGTGAGAGTGAAAGTTCCTATTGAACTCAGCCAGACTTAGAGTGCTCAGTTGGTAAATCATATTATTGGCGAGACTGTGATCATAAATGAGACCAGACTTACAGTGTAACCCACACTATTTGAACATCTAGGATCTTATTGAGTGCAACCAAGCTTATACTGTCAAATTAATAGTACAGAAATTAAGCCCAGCTGCACCCAGCCCCTCTGATCTCTGAGGAACAACTGGAAAACAAGGGGTTCATCATTTACAAAATTTCTATATTCCTAACATGACAATATTAACAGCTTCATACTCCTGCAGTGCTT
Organism: Oreocharis arfaki; assembly: GCA_013398015.1. Taxonomy (NCBI): domain Eukaryota; kingdom Metazoa; phylum Chordata; class Aves; order Passeriformes; family Paramythiidae; genus Oreocharis; species Oreocharis arfaki. The sequence goes on from VZRR01002566.1 coordinate 288,481, forward strand.
CTTAAGGCCATTTTGGATGTTTTCCTTTAATTTTTATACAGCAAGGAGAATTTCCATAGGAATTCCTTCACTGTGTATTTCTGTTCTTCACTGAACCATTGCAACATTAAAAATTGTTTCTGTCTCCTGCCTTGTTCTTGCTACTAAACTTCTGCTTTGAGAAATTTACTTGCCTCAAGTAGGTTGAGAGATCACAATGTTCTGAGTTTTCCTGCACAACTACTCCAGAAGATGGAGCTTGTTGTATTCTGAGGTTTTAATATATTTCCTCATAAATATCTGACTCCTGGCATGCAGTGTCAAATTAGAGTGCATGGCCCAGGATTGCATCCAGACTTTTCTGAAATATCTCTAGGGAATGAGTCCTCGGAGCTTCTTCAGTCAGCCTGTTTCAGTGCACAGTTCCCCGCACAGTGAAGAAGTTCCGTTTCTGCCTGTTGCCTCTTGTCCTACTTTTTGTTCATGTTGGTTTTTGCTGTGTCCATAAAGTTGACCAGAAAGCCATAGCATCAGTGTGACCTTGTTGCTTTGTGCCAAAAAATTATTGCCTGATTAAAAAAATCCTAATTGTTGAGGTACTATGAAGCATACTCATAAAATGGTATAATCTCATTTCTTCAGCTGCTATCTATACACATATTCCTACGAGCATTAAGAGTGGAAAAGCTATGGGTTGTTTTTTTGGGGGTTTTTTTTGGGTTTTTTTTCAGTTTAATGATAGAAACAAAAGCTCTGGAAAGGGAAAAAAAAGGCCAAGTGGTTGGAGTGGAAAAAACCCCTTTTTGACAAAACAAAAAAATATTATCTTCTCAAAACTAAACTTTCTCTTATTTTTTAGATGGAAACTCATTGTCACTTCAACCTGAATTTGCAGATAGCTTTTCTTCCTCGATATTTGTTTATAACCTAATATCTCATGTGTGCAAGAAAAGAAGGTAAAGAAGAAGGAAAAAGAAGTACACGACCTAGGATCTTAACTACAACTGGCAGCAGGATCTTAGGCTTTTTACTGCCTGAAGTCCAGACTCAAGACTTACAGTTTTCTGCTTTCTTCTGTGCAGCAGATTATTGTGCACATCATCAGTACATTGCAGAATAGCTGCAAGTCAATTTTTTTTTCTGAAAGAAGCTGAGAGGATGAGAAAGAGGTTAGGCTACTCTCTCACAGAGGCTGAAATTTGGAAGATTTTTGGGAAATGAATTTTCCTTAAATGACATTGCTGCCATTCCTAGATCTTCAAGGCAAACGATGCATCCTTCTATTTTACTAATCCAAATATTATATTTAGGCTGAAGGAATGTAATTAGCATTGGCTTATAATCAGTTGTTGACAATACTAAGCTTTAAAATAATTTCTTATTCAAATAATTATTCATGTTAATTTAAAGTATTTTAATGCATCATCAGTATAACACTTTTCATACAGAGGGAAGGGGATGTGAGTGTGTAGGCTTATCATTCTGTACAACTTTGATACATCTAACGGCCAAAGTTTTCACAAATAGTTAACACTTTTTTTGTAACTCTTGAAACTACTTAGGCTTCAGTACATTTAAAGATCTTGGTCATTCTTTTGTCCTATCAAAATATTTCAACATCCAGGTTTGGTTTCCAGGTCTAATGATACATTTTCTCTAAAAAACACCCTAAACAGTTCACAAGCCAGAACTAGTTGTCTAAGGCATTAGATAAATAGAATATGAGTAATGATTGTCCATACATGCTCATTACAAGTTAATATGCATGCTTTCATGAAAATATTGGTATAAATTCATCCGCTGATATATATGTATCATTGCAAAGTTAATACGTCTAGTGATGAGCATATATTCTCTCTCTCTACCCATACGCATTAATGCTTAAAAATGATTCTTTATTACAGGTTCACACTCTAAGTTGTAGTTGGCAAAGATAATCATGAAATGCTGACTGGACTCTTTTCTCCCTTCCTTCCTCCTCTGCATGCTGTATTGGAAGAGAGAAGTGGAAACACAGATTTTCTGTTTACTTTTAGGATACATTACTTAGATTCTGCCAGGGAGGAAGACATTTTTGTGATACCCTTTGGCTTCTGGGATTAGCTCAGCTTGATTTTTGTAAACCATTTCTGCTGGATTTTAAAGAGACAGCTGAGAGAGACCCTCAGCAATGTCTGCCCATGTCTCCAGGGAGGGGTCAGAGCATGGACCAGGCTCTGCCCAGGGGTGCCCAGCAATGGGACAATGGGCAGGAACTGATTCACAGGAAGTTCCACCTGGACATGAGGAAGAACTTCTTCACTGTGCAGTGTCTGAGCACTGGAGCAGATCTCCCAGAGAGGGTGCGGAGTCTCCCTCACTGGAGATATTGTAAAACCATGTGGGTGCAATCCTGTGCCACGTGTTCTAGGATGGTTGGACCAGACCTGACCCATTGTGGGATTCTGGGATTTTACAGCTCTCAGTGTTCACTATGACAGTACTTTGTGTTAATCAGTACAGTCATATACTGCTTTCTCCAAAGGCAGCATGTGTTTTCTCCATGGAATCATTAGGATGTTTATTTTATAAAATAATTGATGATAAAAGTCAGTTTTCCTTAACTGGAGGAGATAAGAAGCAATACTATCTTTCTATTAGGCACCATGAGAAGGAAATGACATTTTGACCTGTGAAAATTTGTTGTATCTATGCATAGATGCATGATCAAAGCCCAGTTATTCTAAAATGGGTATTTATTCCTCCTTTTCTAAAATTCTTTAGACAAGCAAAACATGGTATTTCATGGTCATACAGACTCTTCAAAAATATTATAGAACTGAGAAATAGAATCTGACATTTGATCTCTATAGAATATTCTCCTGGACAAAAGAAAAAGACAAATAAGAAACCAAGAGGTAAGGATGAAGGACTCCTTAACATAAGACCTTATGCCACCATGACTAAAATAATTTCATTGAATTCAACCATTCAAGACAGCATTGAATTCATGCTATATGTTATTAGGACCCAGCCTCTTGGTTTTTATTTTTTATTTTTATCCTTTTCCTTATATTCTGGAAGTCCATTTTATATATATATATACACATATATATAGATGGGTTTACATCAGGCTGGCAGCCTGTCACTTAGTGTGTTTCCCCAGGGCTCAACTTTAGAGCCAGCAGCGAAGCTTGTTGGAGTTAAGGAGTGTCTGGACAATGCTCTTAGTCAGAGGGTTTAGCTGTAGGTAGTCCTGCAAGGAACAAGGAGTTAGATTCGATGGTCCTTGTGGGTCCCTTCCAAGTCAGTATATTACATAACTCTGTGACTAAAAATAGGATGGATGGTACCCAAGCTCACATACATTTCTGATTAATTTGATATGTAAATTCATCTGAAATGCTGGCTAAACTACTTTAAAGACTTCTCTCACGAAACACTTTTATCCTGCAACCAGGGAAAAATTCAAACTGAATAATTGATGGACACAACATCGATCAGGTAAAGGCAAGAGGTTTGCTATTCAGATACTTATCATAAACAATCAGAAAGTTCAGTGTCTGCACACTGCAGTTAAGTATGCCAAAATTTATTTGCTTTGAATAGAACAATATTATGGTTTATTCATAATAGATTATATAACATAGTTACATTAGTAATATTGTAGTAGAATTTTCTGTGCTCGAACAATCAAATATTCATTGTTTATTGAAAAATGTCAATAATCCTGTGTTATTTTCCAAATATATTTAATTAATTGTCTATTAGACATGTCACAGGGTGGAAATAGAAAGGAAAGCAAGGTGCAAATATTTCATTATTTTCTCATCCAACAATAAGCATTAGAAACCCATTTCTCTTGGCTCAATTTAATACATTTAAGTTAATCTGAGGAAAATTATTATTTAATTTCAGAATTTTGAGTTCCCTTTCCCCTGATGTGAATCTATTGAGTTAAGACATAGATATTTTCCTTCTTTAAAGTACAATTAGCAAAAGCATTTCTGATTCTAGTAAAGATTTCTAGCCTATTTGTCCAGATTAGGAACATTTTACATTGTTTTTGCAATGCAATTGTTGTTCTGTAAAGTTTCTAAGTTCAATTTGCTCTTTTTAAAATTTTATTTTATTTGCTTTAATTATGGTTAATGATTACACTGCTGTACAGGAGAAATGGCCTAGGATAAACATCTTTTTACATTTATTGGAGTAGTCTTATCCTGTGGCAATGTTGCAAATTGCCCATTTTATTACAGACAACTGAATATGATGGAGGATGAAAAAGGCAAGCCTTTGCCTCAAGGCAAGGAGGTGCAATTCTATAAATCTTTTAAAATATCCCTACTTCTGTCAGTTTTCATAGACACTTGCTGTCAAACAGGTAAACTCCTGCCTGCTTCACATTTTTTTCCACCCTGCCAGAAATCCTGTGTATCATGAAGGCAGGGATACCTGCAAATCATCGTCAGAGCATAACAGCCCGAATTCTTTCCAGAAAACGAAGAGATTAAGTAGAGTTTGCATGTGATAACACATTCCAACTTCCAGTGCAGCATCAGTAGGACCAAAGCCCAGAGAGATGTTCCCACTCAGTTTTTTCAAACTTTACACAGGTAGACATAGTTTTGTCACACTTTAGCTCTTGAATAGCAGTCCCTTGTGTGTTTCCCAGCTTCCTTTTTAATAAAACACTTTTAAAAGAAATTACAGTCTTATTCATTTTTTTGGGGTGTTGGACGTATTTTGGTTAAATTTAGCTAACGAATAAACTAACTCCTATGTCATAGGACCATAGAATCACAGAATGGTTTGGATTGAAAGGGACCTTCAAAATCATCCAGTTCCAACCCCCTGCCATGGGCAGGGACACCTTCCACTAACCAGGTTGCTCAGAGCCCCATCCAACCTGGCCTTGAACACTTCCAGGGATGGGGCATCTGCAGCTTGTCTGGGCAACCTGTCCCAGTGCCCCACCACTCTCACAATGACAGATTTCTTCCTTAAATCCAATCTAAATCTAGCCTCTTCTACTTTAAAGCAATTACCCCTTGTCCTGTCACAATAGATTCTGCTAAAAAACCTGTTCCCATCTTTCTTGTCAGTTCTCTTTTGGTATTGAAAGACTGTTGTCAGGTCACACTGAAGATTTCTCTTTTCCAGGCTGAACAATTATAATTGTCTCAGCCTTTCCTCACAGAAGGGGTGTTCTACCCCTATGATTCTTTTTGTGGTCCACCTCTGGAGCTGCTCAAATAGGTCCACGCTTTTCCCAAGCTGAAGATTCCAGAGCTGCAGTCGGCACTCAATACATACGACAGACAGATCTAATTGATATGCATTTTCACTCAGCTCTCTGTAAAGCTAAAGATCTGATAAAGAGGCAAGGTAAGAAGAGCCTGCAATGCTAATATCCTTTTGCTCATGTGTACAGAAGGGATTTAGTACAAAAGTCTAATAATACACTTGTGCTTTCAGCACCCAATTAATATTATTGCAAATTAATACTTTCCCGTGTTTGTATATACACACAACCTTCATGCATATATATAATAATCCTGTTTGTGTTTGTTTAGCATTCTACTTCACCAATTAATAATTTACTGAGATCCAGTTATTCTTTACAGGCATAATCTTTGTAGGAAAAAAAAAGATCCCCTAAAAAAATTTAAGTTCATTCTGCCTTTGGGGAAAGGAACAGCAGACGATGCCAAAACCTACACGTCAGTGCAGAGATGCATGAAGGTTGTAAGGACTGAATTCTGTTATTGAGGAAAAGGTATCTTGTTCAAATGGCTTTAAGCTGATTATGGAAGGAATATCCTGAGTACAAATAGCTGTCCCAGCAAATGTAGGCTTTTCAAGAGGCAGCTGTGATCCAAAATACAATGTGATCAAATAGGTTAAATCACAAGTAATCCCTGGAGGTACTAAAGAATCTCACAAAATTTGTCATCAGCTTTTCATCTCCTATCTGTTAATTCATCTTACATGTTGACATGAATAAAAAGGAAGAAGTGCAAATTTTGTTTCACAGTTAAAATAAATGACTGGTCTCTTCATCCACGCAACCACTTAAGAGCCAAATCTCTGCTCACCTGTGGTTTTCCTATCAAAAATAATTCCTTCCATTTGAAGGGCTTTAAGTATCTTGTTCTCTGGAAGGATAAAGGATACTCTCGAATCTCCTTCTCAGCTAGCGACCTAATAACAGTACTCAACGTACTTGATCACAGCAGTACCCACAAACACTTCTGCTGATCATCTCACGGTTTCATCATTTCAAATTTCTGAGCTTTAGCAACCATTTCTGCCTTCAGTGTTAAAGAGAATGTCCTTCTTAAACTGCTAAGAGGTCTCATGTGAGAGGGGAAATTCCTATCTATCACTTATATTGTGTAAAAACTTTAGATCATCTGAATTTGCTTCCTCTGTAAGTGCTTGTTCCTTTTTAAAATTAGATGTTCTGGAAATGTAATTAAGATAGTATTTTTTCCCTTCAATAAGAAGTACTAATATAAGAGAGAAACATCAGTTTTTAAGCAATGAAGCAATCTGGAATCTGCATCTTAATTGAACACAAGCTTTTCTATTGTTCTTGCTTAGTCAGTTTTACAGCTTTAGCTTTGATGTGCATCTTTCACAATAAAACTAAAGGAACAATTTAAAAGAAAAGCTGCATATGGCAGAGTACAGTGGAATCTAAAAAAAAAAAACAGAGGTAGTTTATATAACAGGAAGAGCACCCAAGGTGACAGAAAAGACTACATAAAATGTGCTGATTCTTGTGGGATGAAAATGTATGTGCATCTGAGCACATACAAGGTAATTTTTTTGTATATTTGTTCTTTGGTTTTTTTCCCCAGGATAAGAAGGAATCCAGCTATATTGTAGCTGCAGCTTCTATATACTCAAATATTCAGTGAGAACACAAACCTGTCATGGGTTTATACTGCTGCAAATTGGACTGGAAAGCCCAATCTAATGCTTGACATCTGTCTTACAAGAGCTCAGTGAAGTCTTACCGAAATGCAGTATATCACTGCAAAGCTGTAACTACTGTCTTGGGTATTTCTTCTCTTTCTCTGTCACTTCCACGCTACATCAGTATTTTAATTTATTTTGCAGAAATACCTTCAGTTCTCCTTGAAAAGTTTCACTGCTACCTTTTGCTCATTCCTTCCTATAGAAAACCAGAGAACACTCGTTTTCTTCTAAGGAACTAAATGAAAAGCAGAAAGACAGCTTCCTTAATCACTTTTTTTCTAAAAATTGGTGGGTTTAGGGTTTTTGTTTGGGTTGGTGGTTTTTTGGTTTTTTTTTTTTTGGTTTTTTTTTTTTTTTTACATTCCTGGTTTTCTGTCATGGTTTAAGCCCAGTTGGCAACTAAGCAGTAAACAGCCACTCACTCACTCACTCACTCACTCACTCACTCACTCACTCACTCACCCTTCTGTGGTGGGATAGGGGAGAATCAGAAGAGTAAATGTAAGAAAAGTTGTGGGTCAAGATAGAGAGTTTAACATGGAAAATATAAGCCATGCACACAAGCAAAACAAGGAATTCATTCCCCAATATCCACGGGAAGAGCAGGGCCCTATCACACTTAAAAATGACTTCGGAAGACAAACTACATCTTTCCAAACATCCCCCTCTCTTCTTCTTCTCCCAACATTAAAAACTGAGCATGATATCATATAGTATGGGTATATATCCCAACCTTTTGGTAGGCTGGGATCAGCTGTCCCAGCTGTGTCCCCTCCTAACTCCTTGAGCACGCCAGGTCCCCTCGCTCGTGGGGTGCAATGAGAGGCAGAAAAGGCCTTGATTCTGTACCAGCAATAACAAAAACATCCCCCTGTTATCAGCACTGTGCAAGCACTGCCCAGTGTTAGCCACAACACCCCTGTGTTATCCATGCTGTTTCCATCACAAATCCAAACCACAATCCATACTGCTAATGCGAAGGAAATTAACTCTGCCCTAGCCAGAACCAGCATGGCCTCTTAGATCCCAGGAGCCTCTGCTGCTTCTCACCAAACTCTTTTCCCTCCTGAGAGCTACACTGTCCACTCATAACCTGGCATCAAGCTTTGTCTCTCAGGCTCAGGGCACAAAATGCACTGCCCCAACACCAAACGGATACTGGTTTGGCAATATTTCTCTGGCTGCATATTAATACTCTCAAAGTTGCCTAGTCCCAGGAAAAATGCTTCCTTGGGCACTTCCTCGTGCCTTCAAATTTCATATATGCACCTGCTCTGAAAAGCAGTTTATGAATATCACAAGCTTTTGCTTGTAGTTGCTTCAAAAGATGGTTTTCTGAGAAGTCAACTTATTCTCTTCCTGAGTAATTCATTACTATTCTGGAAAGAATACTTAGAATATTGGCTGAAGACCTCACCTTTTGAATGTCTAGAAGCATGTAAACAGGAAAGGGATTTTTCTCTACTTCTTATATCATAAGAACTTCTTTGAGGTAAAATATTTCTCAGTTAATTGTGTCCTATTCAATAAACCTATTGAAAAGAAAATATAAATTTTTAAAGGAAATAATAGTTATTAAACAAAAGGGTTTGGACATGAAACTGTCTTCTTGGCTGATAAATAAACAATAGTAGAAACAAGTGGAGTATCCCAGGGGAATAATTCCTTTAGGTTCCTCATGTTTCTTAAACATTTCTGAGCACTTGGACGCCATTAAAGACCAATGAATAGGCTCAGTGAAAACTGATCGAACACGGCACACTAGCTCTTACTTGTCTCCTGTGAGAAAATCTCTACTTCTAAAAGCAAGAAGAGACAAAACTAAAATTAATTCTGTGATAAGACATTGAGTCTTACTCTTTATTTAAGAGGAGAGACACCAGCATCCTCCCCCTGAACACAACTGTTCAACTGTACAGGAAATAACTATGCCAGGTTATTGCGTACCTGTTAACAAGCAGAAAAGGAGAATATCTTTTTTACTTTGGCTTTAGGAATTACAGTAGCCCACTGAAGTTAAGTAGGTACCATTGTAGACACTATTGTCTGGGACTGGACACGAATGATGGATGAATGAATATAAAATGCATATGATAGAACATATACAAACTTAATTGCTACATCAGGACACAAAGGAAAAAGAAAGGGAAATAAAAATTTTATTAGGAATTTGCTAATGGGAAGCTTTCATAATACATTTCTAATGATTGTCTAACATTCTGTTCCTTATTTGGATTGTTCATTTTTATTATTGTTTTATTTCCAGAACTTCCTCTGTTGTTTTCTGCAGTTCAAATAAAGTGCTTTACCCCAAGCTTTGAGTTTACAAATTTTTCTCCCAGAGAATTTAAGTTAGAATTTGCCTAATTCCTACCAGCATTCTAGCTACAAGTTTATTACTCCAAGCCAGCTTCTGCTCAAGCAGTGACAAACCACCTGTGGGAATAGATCAGACAAATATGAATCCCAGCCAGCTGTAACTACAGCAGGCAAATTGCTGGTTCACTGGAGTAGTCTACTTTTATTTATTTGTCCCTAATTAGAAGACAAGGATTTTAAAAAATAAAATTATAGCTGTTTTCTGCAAGGCCAATCTCTCCCAGAAGAATATGTTTGAACAGTATGGAAAAAGTTTATTTAAAGTAATACTGTATCTTTCAAAATTAGCCTTCATCTGTGTAGACTGGCAATCAAATGTTACTTAGAATTGTAATCCAAGTAGTATAAAAGAGAAAAAAAAATCCCTGGAGAAGAAAATGTTCAAACTTCTTCCTTTAAAATAAATGATCTGTACAGGAGAGAGAGTTTTGAATGCAAGATTAATGTACATTATACTAAATGAATTCTTGCCATATACAATCTCATGGATGAACGATTTATTTGAATAGTTTTATTCAATTTGAAATAGGCCATTGTAACACTTTAGCATTGTAAAAATGGGCTTTTACAGTGTTTGACACATGTAAAATGAGTTGGCTCTTCAACATCTGTTCTGAAATATTTACAAAATTCTCCTATTAAGTTTTAACACTATGCTCTGAAGCGTTCTGCACAATGTAATCAGAAATCCTGGTATATTTTGTTTCATGCAAAAGTTAGAACTCCATGGAGAGCTTTGGGATGAAAAACTCCTATAGGTCTTTCTTTTGAAGACAGAAATATCGTATTGATCTTTATATAAAACAAATTATACTGAAAATCTCTAGTTGCATATAAATAAAGGCTTCTTAATTAGTTTTTACAGATATTTATGTTTCAAGCAGAATATAAAGCAAAATATATAAAAGCAGTACTATTACATTATAGAAAAAAATTCAAAATACTTGAGAGGCGGTTTTGGCTCCTTCAGGGTTCTGCATAGTAGGGCACCAGGGGGAAAAGCCCTGGAGGAGAGAGTGGCCCAAGAAAACTGGTTAATATTTAAGGATAACTGCTAAGAGCTCCAAAGTTATGCATTCCAGCAGAGGTAAAAAAGCAAAGACCTATTTTGATGAACAAGAAGCTCCTGGACAAGCTCAAACACAAGCAAGCCCATAGAGGGTGGAAGCAAGGACAGGTGGCCTGGGTGGAATACCTAGAGATTGTCCAAGCAGCCAAGGATCAGGTTAGGAAAGATAAAGCCAAATAAAAGATCTAAGTAAACATGTACAGGGACATCAAGGGCAAAATGAAAAGGTTTTTTTGGTACATTGATGATAAAAGGAAGGCTAGGGAAAGTATGGGCCCTCTCTAGAAGGAAAGAGGAGATTTGAGTAAGTGGGATGTGGAGAAGGATGAGGAACCCTCAGATCTGCTATTTTTATTATGATTTTTATTCAGAACCACTAATCAATCTATCTCATTTTTAAACTCTGGAGCTGTGATAATGTCACTTTTTGTTTACCTGTTCAATAAAATAATTTTCCACTGAAAAAAAGTGGATTATCTTAAGCAAGAAAACCTTGGTTGCAAGGAAAAACACCTCTGGCATGGCCCATGATAGAACTCAACACTAGAAGAGTTAGAAAGACGATGTGTAGAGCTAACATATGTCTTGTCCTTTTCGTACCTACTTGACTGGTGAATGAAATTGAGAAACAAGGAAAATCTACAGTCACTCTAAGAGTTAGAGCAAAAAGTGAGAGAAGAAGACCTAGATTCCTTGTACAGACCTTAAAGGTACTTGTGGAATTACAAACCAAGGTTGAATGGCAGAATTCTATGATTTTTATTAATTGTTACTGGTCTGCCTGTAAGAGTTCTGACAGTTCTTTTCTGGTCATTGCTAAAAGTCACATTTTATTAAACAGAGTTTATTTAGCTGATACTGTTTTAACTCTACTTCTGTACAAATTAAATCAAGACCATGAGCTACTTACTGGATTTCTTTTTGGTTGGTTGGTTGGTTGGTGGGTTGGGGTTTTTTTTGATTTTTTTAAATTTACAACACTACTAGGAAAATTGGAAAAGAAGGAGTAAATTACTAGTTTAAGACAACGAAGAACATTGAATTCTTAAATTATTGTGCCTATATATTCTATAAATCTGTAGCAGTTGCACTGTCATGAACATTGGCTTAATATCCAATTAGTGCTTACCAGTTACTTATGACTATACATGTCAAAGAAGTTATATTTCTGCACTGTTGTGATGATTAGAAACTGTGCTTTAACAAGGAACAAATGAACAAAAGAAATTTTAATCTCCACAGATTGGAATCTGTTATTTAACTATCCTATTTTAAACAGCAAGTTTTCTGACTTAGTCAGTGATTTGTTTTATGGATTTGATTAGCTGTTTCTGCAATGAATTCAGTCTGCTCACTGATGAGAGAAACAAAACAAACCAGCACTCACACATAGACTGAACATAATTTCTGATGCAAATTCAATTTAACTTATTTTTCAGTTCAAAGGTAATATTCCCAAAAATCGTTAATTTGCACCCTTTGGCATTACATCAATACATAGGAAATTTTCTGATAATAGACCTGGAAATTGTAAAAGATAAAGATGAAACCCACAAAATTCTCCTTATTTGGAGGAGGTTGTAATTAATTTTTCAGAATGAAAAATATTAGAGTTGCTAATTGACAAATATTTGGATTGAACTTCTGTAAAAAGATTATATAGACTTTTCAGCAATGTTGTAAAAGAAATGTTAGACGAAATATATTAATAGGCATGGTCAACAACGTCTATGTGTGTTTTGGTAATAAACTCCAAATATTGCATAATTTACTACAGAGAAATAGGTTTTCTAAGACAGAAGATATTTTAAAAGTTATATGATCTGCTCTTGCAGTAATTTAGTGACGAAAAACTTTGTTTCATTCTTCCTGGTATAAGTAATAAAGAAATATTGTACTTTTTGATTTTGTTTCAAGAAACTCCTAATGTGCTGAATATTGGGAAAGTATTTAAAGTGTATGCTTTCCCTCTGCCTGCCCAGAAAGCTCTGATTTGGTTATTAAACCTTGCATGCCATCTGTGGTTTTATTTCCTGAACAACATCTAACTGGGAAGGCTCAGGCAAGGGCAAGGAGGATGGACAGGCATGGAATGTGTGCTTTACAATGAGCAAATAAAAAGGAGTCTTCAGTGCGGTGAAAAAATAACAGGGGAAACGTAGTGGAATGGAGGGATTTTGAAAGATCTATAATATCATGACATTATTAAAGCAGATAAATAAGGATGCATTTCACAGTGGGTGTGTCTACATTACTAGTGTTGATTCAAATAAAAGAGTATTTAAATTTGTGTTCCCTTAAACCTTTGTTTTCAATCACAGCACATTTCCTACTCCGGAAAACGATTGTAGATATTATATTAAAAAAAAAAAAAAAGAGTTAATTTTAAGTTCTGGGCCAAGGGAAAAAAAAAATAAAAGGAGATGAAAATGGACTCCTGCATCATTTGATTTAGCCCTGTGTGGAGCAAAGAGTTTGTATAGGAAGACCTGTGCAAAATAATGGTCTACATGTCGGTGTCACTGTCAGCAAGGATCCAGCTGGGGATTATTCGCAGAATCAAGTAGCATAAGGCAGTCCCAACTTAAGTGAAGCATTAAGTCCTAATTGAAGATGACAGTGTCGATACTTTCCCAGGAGCAGGTAATCGTTTAAGAGGAGCCTAGAAACTGTGATACCAGAACAGAAGCACCAGCAAGTTCAGAGAAAGGGGGCAAATATTATAACCTCCCTTATTGATCCCTTTTTAGATACACACTAATTCAGCTGACACCTCAGCACAGCCTTTCCAAATTATTTCAGTCCCAATCAGCCTACCTGTCATGTAGAGCCGCAGATGATCATCGGGAAAAAACGTCTGTGTCTGTCTTCTAGCACTGAAAGAACTAGTTCCACATTTCAAACATCAAACTGGAAGCGACCAATTCAGTTATCAAAAGCAAATTTCAGAACTCTGTGTTGAGTCCTACAGAATATCATGTCTAAAATAAAGATAAAATCTATCTTAACATTTACACTGATGGCTGAATTTTAAACTACACCATAAGTAAATATGACAGAGGTGATTAATGATTTTGGAGGTAAATTATATGAATTCTTTTCTTGTTATGTTAAAAAATAAAAATCTATTGAAAATGTTTTATTTTGGTTATTCAATAGCTTGGATTTCATTAGCTTTTTATATGTATTCTTTTATTTATATATATATAT
>VZRR01002566.1:302289-312793 GCA_013398015.1 Oreocharis arfaki
ATATATATACATATACATATATATACACATTTTTATTTTACAGCTGCTATTTATGTGTTTTATTTTGGTTCCATGAGGAACTATTACTTAATTATTATATTTAGATACCTCATTTAGAAGCACCTAATGTACTTTTCTAAATGCTTTGAAAATGTACTGTAGCTTTTTAATGGATTATTTCTTTAGATGGATTTTAATGCACTTTGTTGCTTCTATGTCTCTGTTGCTGAGCGTTTAATGCCAAACCTCCTGTTAACTCCAACACTGTGCAATGTGCTGTTCTTTTGCTTTCAATGTTTTATAATTGGAAATGTGCTGAATAACAGGGGCATCATTCTCCATGGGAACTCTTATGCAAAGTAGGAATCTGAAGATAGGAAAAGTTGATGTGAAAGTTTTTAAGAGTGTGTATGCAGTAAATAACGCAATTGATTTTTTGGGTTATGTTGCACTTGTGCATATTTAATCATAGCTGACTCAGATTTCAGTTCTTCAATAATTTAGGTCCAGTTGTGGTGACAGGAGAAAAAAAAAAGACAAAGAACTTAATGTTTTGTAATTGCAAGAAGTAACTCAAAATTGATTTTTCATGGGCTAATTAGACCACAGTAATAAACTTATAAGACCAGAATAAACATCTGTGGCTTTCATCTCATTTTTAACTAAACAAACAAACAATAATAACATTAAGCAATACATACTCTTGTACCTGCAATTTTTAGGTTGATTGCCATTATAGAATTTATGTGAGGACCATTTCTTTACAGGAAAATTCTTCTGCATGAATTCTTTCCACTATGTGCAAGAATGATATATTTGACATTTATAAGACAATAAATGTACTGAAAGTTGTCATGGTAAAATTTCATGGGGAGAAATCGATGGATTCACATGATAGCAATGATTCTACTTACATAAAAATTATCTTCATCTTTACTGGGGCAAAATACCCAATAATTTTAAGGTACATTTAATAACAGTTGTGTCCATAGTCCACACAGCCATACAAGCTGTAGTTTGTTTTAAATAGTTCCTGGTTTCTGTTTGCTCATTTACATATTTGAGAATTCTTCTGATCTAATCCCTTTGACCTTATCTAATGATCCTTCTCCTTCTCCACTTTAATATTATTTTGAGAGCAGTTCTTTCCTTTTTTTCGTGGATATAAAACAGTATATTCCTCATTAATTTCTTTTTTAAACATATTTAGAATTAATTTTTCTTACCATATTCTGAAAATCATCAAAATTTTGATATTGAACTCATTTTTCCTTGAAGCAAGCGTATCATCAATCTGTCTTTTCCCTATATTTCACTTTAAACCAGACTATTTTATTAAAGTTTTTTCACAGTTCTGCTCTTTCAGTGGTTCTTTTTAGAGGATAGAGCTTTTAGTCTTGAATCTAATTCCACCCACAGAGTGGACTATCCTACAGAGATTTTTTTATTATCCATAATGGCTAAAATAATTTTATTTTTTTTCCAATATTTGCAGAAATAATTGTTTCAGACATATTTCAAAGGTTGTAGAATAAATGGAAAATAAACAGAAGAATAAGTAATGTTTAGTCACTTCAATTAAGTATCACAATACTATGTAGTGAAAGGTCCTTGCTAATAAATTATGGATACACCAAAAATTCCTAAGCAAATCCAAATACCTACTTTCAACCAGGTCTCAGGCTATAATGGCAAAAGAATAATGCCAGTCCATTCCCTCATGAAAATCACTAAAGAAGCACCTATTTGGGTAGGTAAGGAGGGTGTTGGTTCTTTTTTTCCTTCTACCCAAAGCTGATCAAATCTTAAGTATTGACATGTACCCAGAAATCCATGTAATTTTTCTCCACCTACACACAAGATGAAACGAACCTCGGACATACTGTTTTCTTTAAACGTGAAAGAGAGTGACTGAAATAGAGAACAAAAATCCTTCCACTATGTCCTGGGTTGCAGGGTATTCTACTGCCATCTTCATGAGCTGTGAAACCAGGTGGGGCAGTGTTTCTTTGCCTCCTCCCTCCGGACTATCTTCTGTTAATGGCCCCATCAGTGCCTTGCCGCATGACTCACAGATAACGGGCTCTGGACTATCTCCTGTTAATGAGCCCATCAGTGCCTCACCACTCCATTGTGAGATGCTCTGCCCAGGAAGAGGAACTGAACGTTGCCCACCTGGATATAATCAGAGGTTTCGAAGCACAAAGGTAGCCTTCTCTGGTGGACTCCCAGAGGACAAGAAGGTACATCACNTTTTTATATGTATATATATATACATATGTATATATATGTATATGTATATATATATACTTATATATGTATATATAAGTAAAGAACTGTTATTCCTATTTCTCATATCCTTGCCTGAGAGCCCCTTAATTTCAAAATTATAATAATCGGGAGGGAAGGGGGTTGCATTTTCCATTCCAAAGGGGGCTTCTGCCTCCCTTAGCAGACGCCTGTCTTTCAAACCAAGACACACTACTTAAATAAGGTATTAAAAACGTAATGTTTGAAGGGTGACAAGCATTTACCAGCTGTAAATGTTTCACGCTCGACAGGGTTTTCCTTAAGAAGTTGTGCAGCTATAGAATTTGATCACACTCTTCCATACCACAATATATTGACTTAAGGAGTGGGAATATAACAAGACAGCGATTCAGGTGTTAAGTTATGGCAAAGTGCCAATAAAAAGACAAACAAAAGTAGGAGTTTGGTGGATGAGAAGCTGGACATGCCCTGGCTGTGTGCCCTGGAAGCCCAGAAAGCCCCCCATGTGCTGGGCTGCATCCAAAGCCCCGTGGGCATCAGGTCAGGGAGGGGATTCTGCCCCTCTGCCCCGCTCTGCTGAGACCCCACCTGCAGTGCTGCATCCAGCTCTGGGCTCCCTGCACAGGAAGGACAGTGGAGGAGCCGGTCCAGAGGAGGCCACCAAGGTGATCAGAGGGATGGAGCAGCTCTGCTATGAGGAAAGGCTGAGAGAACTGGGATTGTTCAGGGTGGAATAGAGCAGGCTCTGGGGTGATCTAATTGCAGTTTTCAAGTGCCTGAAGGGAGCTCACAGGAAAGATGGAGAGAAACTATCACAAGGGTCTGGAGTGACAGGACAAGGGGGAACGGCTACAAATTAAAAGAGAGTAGAGTTGGATTAGATACCGGAATAAATTCTTCCTTGTGAGGGTGTTGAGGCGCTGGCACAGGTTGTTCAGAGAAGCTGTGGCTGCCCCATCCCTGGAAGTATTTAAGGCCAGGCTGGATGGCTCAGTGAGCAACCTGGTCTAGTTGAAGGTGTCCCTGTCATTGGCAGAGGAGTTGGAACAAGAGGGTCTTTGAGGTCCCTTCAAACCCAGGCCATTCTGTGATTCTGTGAATCTATGGAAACCTTGCTTTTACCTCTGTGTGTCCATACATGTACAGGAATACATAAGTGTAATCAGGAATTTTAAAATAATTTAAGGCTATTATGATGGAATTATTTTATGCAGCTTTCAGTTAAAGGAGACTTTGACATCTATAGTTTGAGGCTTGAATTTCATATCAGTATCTTCTGGGATGTCCTTAGTATTTCTAAGCATTTTCATACTGGTGTTGTGCTTGCAATCACCACTTGCTGGTGTGGTGGAAGGTTTAAACCCACAGAATCATAAACACACCTTGCTCATGAAAGCTGAGCACCTAACTAAAAGACTACAGTTGGATTTAATATGCTCAACAGTACCTAGAATTCGAATATTACTCAACCTGATAATCTCTTGGAGTTTTCTTATTTTTCTATGGCTCTTGAGGAATAAATGGCTGGTCAGACAAACTGTTGTGATTATTTACATTATTCTCACATCCACGGCCTTCCTTCCCCATCAGGGCCTGGAACCTTCCCGTCTTTGTCCTATGGTATTAAGCTTCGTAACATACCTAAACATCCTATATTCCAATTCTTCTGCCTCCTTCAGGTATCCGAGATAATGCCCATCGTTTATATAGCTAATATTTGCATCCAAAGTAAATCCACTGTTCCAAAACACTACTGTTCATGTGTGAAAACATACACGAGCATCGGACACGAGACTCAGGACCCAACTCCTTTTTGTCACTGACAAAAAAGATCCTTTGAATAAGCTGCTCTGTCCTACCCTCCTCTCCATCAGAAGAGTCATCTGCTGAATGCCATTTTTCAAGTTGTTCTCTATTCCCTTAGTTTAAGGAACAACAGGCAACACTTTTTATTGACACGATTTAAAAACCATAATGTGTCATATACTTAAACTTAGCTAGTAGCATTAGGTTTTTGTTAAAGCTTCACACTGCTTTTTAAATATAACTACTCAATGATAATCCTCACTTTTCTATAAGACTCTTAAAAGAGAAATTCTCTGGAACCAAAGTTAATAGTTGCCCAGTTAAATCTGCAGGGAAAAAAACCCAACACAATGCATCTAGGTACTTAAATCCAAAGCTCTTTTTGAAACAGTAGCTACTTAATCCTCATAAATGTTTTTCTGAGTCTAGGGATGTACCTCTACGTTTCTTCAGACATATAAAATGTTATCTTAAATCTGTCACTGACTTATTTAAGGTATATTAACACTTTAAATGCTCGAGAAAGAAATATGAAATGAAAAATTTACAGTATCGTGACATTTGGGAAAAAACCTCAATTCTAAAAGACTGAAAAAATGCTATTTGAATTACAGAAGACATATCATACCTTTCTTTAAAATCAGTTACAGATTCCTGGCATTTCCACAAATCAAGTACATAGTTTGTTATAAATGCATCATTAAAACATTTCCTGTTGCTTACAGGTAAGTGTACTGGAAGAAAAAGCATGCCTGCATAGAGTATTAAATAAAAGACTGGTCTTAACATGAGGGGCAATTATCAAAGCTCTAACTTCTTATTGAAGCAGTGAGACATGGAATAAATATCTTGAGTCTGAAAGAACACCTGTTGAACTACTGATCTATTAAAAGTTCCATGAAAAGCATCAGCAGGAGAAATAATGTATTTCAAATGTGACTGGAGTGATTAAAGTATATATTCTGTTGAGAAAATCATAATAATGGGAAGAAATTGTCGGCTTTTCAAAAGAAAAATCAGCTATTAAGAAAGCCAATATACTTTACAGAAAATTTCTCTCCTTTAGTATAAGACAGGATTTACATACAAATTTGGAAAATTTGGTGAAATAAATAAATAAATAAAATGTTGCAGAAAGCTTGAAATGAGAGAAAAGTTGTGTGTTTGATTGCCTCTTTTTTTCCCTTAGAAACCAAAACACAGTAAGTCAAGGGGATGAAAGAATGAAGTTTTTGTTAGGGACTGTTACTGTAGCATTTTCTACAACAATGGGGGAGGCAGGTATTGGTGTTGTCATTACCGGTATTATTCAGGTACATTTAATATGTTTACCAGACCACTCATATAAGCATTTTGTTCAGCTTCAACTTTTAAACTTTTAATAAAAATTATACTGTTATTCCTGTTTTAAAGATGAGCACTGAGAATAACTGAAATCCACACATTCTATCCCTGGCAGCTGTCAGAATAATATTCCAGCCTTTTTTCTTATGTAAGTCTTGACATTCATCTTCTTCACCTTCACATCTTAGGTAAAGAATATGTATTTTAGTGAAAAAACATATAAGGAATATTTGCTTTAATTCTAAGATAACCCCAAGGGGCTCCAAAGATAGGGAACTCAGTTATGTTAAATGCCAAGATATATCACATATTTAAGAACATTCAGTGTTGCATTTTAGCTGCAATCTTTAGATAAGAAGAATCCTAAACAATAGAATGTTACATGCATTCACTGAGTTTTAATCTCAAAATCAATTAGAGTTTCTGTTGTCCTACCTTACTCAGGTAGTCAGGATGATTGTGCAGCAGAAAAATGCACTTTAATACGTTTTCCCAAAGATGAACTTTTCAGTGAGCCTTCAGAAGACATGGCCTGGCCTTTCCCTTCTATAAAGGATATTTTCAAGTGAAGGGCTTATGGGAAGCTCCCTTTGTAAAGCATTTAGTACCTCCCCTAATGGAAAATCAGGTCTTTTACAGGGAGAAATCTTCAAAAGCTCATGCGAGTTGGGGTCTGTTTGGACCAACATTGTAAAAAAAGGTGAAATTGGCATGGGAGGAGTAGGGCATTAAAGAATTCAATTCAGGAACATGGGGTGGCATCTCATTTCTTTCCAGCTTTATTATCATAATCTGTTAATCCTCACATTCCTCATGTGACTCTACACTAATGTTAATTTTTCCTCGTTACCCTATCACAAGTGATTTTGCCTGAAAAACACCACTTGCTTCAACTCATCTGCCAAACTCATCACTCATTTTACAAATCCATCAGACCAAGCCAAAAAAATTATTTTGGTTATTACGATAATTTGCTGAATACTCGGTTATAAAATTTTACAAAAAAACCCCTGTTGCACATTCTATTGGATAGATAAGACTTAGAGGAGAGCAGAAAAAATTAAAATAAAGCTGTAGACTCTTTATAGTAAATCACAGGGTTGAATACAGAAAGGCAAAAATGTTTAGGTGATTTTAGATAACAGAGAACAATTATTTTAGGTGTTTCCCCATTTAACATTTCATTAATTCATAGAAATTATTTTATACATGAATAAGTGCACATGTATTGAGTAACTTCTGTTATTCCTGTTTAACCACTGAATTGCTTATTCTTTTCTTCTTCTGCTTACCCTTCAATTACCCATCTGACTGGTGTGTATCACAGTCTCTCCTTGATAAAATAATTTTGAGGGAGTAGTTTACAATTCTTTCCTGATGATCATTAAGCAACAAAAGTGTTTTTTAAATCAGCAGCCCCTTGAAACGTACTTACAGCACCCTCAAACAAAAGCTCTCATCCTATAAAATTTCAAATGATCTTAAAAATCAAAGATAATGGTATATCTGACTTATACTGGTCTGGAAATTTCTTTAATCATTTATATCCTTAAAATCGCTTAGATCTTCCTGGGTTTTAAAGCAGACTATGCTATTCATAATGAATGAGAGGGAAATAATGATAACACTTACAGGAATTTGATATCACTCACAGGAGTTAACATTTACGTGAGCAAGAAGAAAAATAAGTTATCCTCCCATCCAAGTAACTTGCAATTCTTTCTTTGATTTTGTATAATATTTAAGTAAGTGTATTGCTACTTAAAACTAAAGAAATTGTCTGGGTGAGGCTCTCTGGTGTTCAAGAAAGATAGACTATGAGTGAATATCTCTGTTTAGACCAAACCCAAAAATTTTCATAGAATTATAGAACAGTAAAATATGCTGAATTGGAAGGGACCCATCAAGATCATTGAGTCCAACTCCTCGCCCTGCACAGGGAACCCCAACAACCCTACCATGTGCCTGAGAGCATTGTCCAAATGCTTCTTGAGCTCTGTCAGACTTGGTGATATGACCACGTCTCTGGGGAGCCTGTTCCAGTGCAAAACTGCTCCCTGGGTGAAGAACTTTTTCCTGATATCCAACCTAAACCTCCCCTGACACAGCTTCAGGCCATTCCCTCAAGTCCTGTCCCTGGTCACGAGTGACGAGATCAGTGCCTGTCCCTCCACTTCTCATGACAATGTGGAAGAACACCATGAGGTCTCCCCTCAATCTCCTCCAGGCTGAAGAATAGCTGCAAGTAGCTTTCCCGGGTCTTTTAAACAAAACTTCAATGGCAAAATCTATGGAATTTAAGCCAGAAGTTTGACATTCAAGGTTATCCTACAGTTATAATTTTGAGGCAGCTCAGTACATCAGATTTGTCTGTGCCTGTGTTCATGCCCATAGCGTGTAAGTAATTAATTTCCTGGGACGTCAAGGCAGTCCCCACCAAGTCTCTCATGGATGAGACAACGGGCTGATTTGAGACAACAAATGAATGTCAAGTGAGGCGAATCACAGTGACCTGACTAGGTCTGGCAGGAGGTAAGAATTTTGAACAGTCCAGGAGATTCCTCCATTGGACTGTTGCTGTACCTAGACAAAGCAGTAGTCACTACCTGTACCTGCTGATTGGTTAATTGATGCAGGATTAGCATGCTGGGCAAAGAATCTGGCTATGCAAGGGATTCATTGAGGTAAATACTGCTGTGGGTGAAGAAACTGATCAAATTGAACATAGGTAATTTTAAAAAGTCTAAGTAAACCCTTCTTACAGATGCAGAAATGGTTGTGAAAGCTTTTTCCACATAGTTAAGAGAGACAAAAGGTTTAAGATAATCAATAGCAATGGTCATGCATGTGCTAGAGAGATCATGTGCAACCATACTGAATCTGGACTATAAAAATATAGCAGAACAGTTTGGGTAATCTCACATCATGTGAGCATTTTTATGCAGTTGCAAAGACATTCAGTAGAGATTCATGTCAGCATCTGGACAGCAGCTGACAACGCTGCTGGAGAGATTCAACACCCAATGTATTACCCTTTGCAGAAGATTCCAAAATTTATTTATTTCAAATGCTTTAAGCACAAATATCTATGCAACAGCCCTTTTGTAAAAAACACCGACATGAAGACAGTAAGTCTCGTTCCTGTGAAATCTTGATTGCTGTTCAGAATCATGCTATTTTTTGCCTCTGCTGTTCAGAGCCAGCGGTTCATTCTGGTGATATATTAATATTATAAAAGATGTTTCATCTTGTTAAACATCACAGAACACTACATAGAACATGGAGATTTAATTCAAGTCACCTTGGAGACAGCATATTTTCCTATCTTCTCTTACAAAAAATTTTCTGGGATGTATTTGCTAAGTCCTTAAATCTTGACACCAAGTTATAGAAGACTCAGAAGAGAAATGGATTTTTTTCTGCTCTTCTGAGAGGTGAATCAAAATTCTGTCTCTTTGGAAGCTTACATTTATAGACTCCTCTTTTTATCTTCTTGGTTTTGTTCTGGTTTTGGTTTGTTGTTTGGGTTTTTTTTCTTGAGATCTCTTAATTGTCTGATTGGTTAGTTCATTCATTTATAAGGCTTTGATAGTGTAGTGTGCCCAGATGCTGCAGAAACATCTCATGTTTTGGAATAGATTCTTGGTTTATTCCTTAGCTAGCAATTTCCCCAAAGAATAAAAAGGAGATGGCATAGAAACTCACCTAAGAAACAGTCTATGTAGATGTTTCCATGTATTGATATCTCATTTTATGAAATACTTGATTGAAAACAGCAGCTTATATATTTTGCTCAATTTTCATTGAAAACATAATAATGGAATAAAATTCAAATATGCTGAGTAGAAATTATATTTGTGTAAGTAATAATATTCAGATTCATGTCTCATTCCTTAAACAAAACTGAGTCTCAGGAAAAAATAAAGAAAAAAATGAAAAAAAAGAAGAGGAAAACACTGAAATACAAGATGAAAAAATTCTGGAGTATCCTGAAATTCTAATTCATAATTTAATATGGGAAATTTTAAGAATATTAAGAAGTTTGCTATCTTAGGTGACAAAACAAATATATAGTATTTAATTCAATCATGTAATTCCTTACTAGGATGTATATTTTATTAAAACATTATATGCACTTTGACTCTTCAGGATTATTAAAGAAAAATCCTTTGTGATGTCAGATTTTGGTAGGCCTCCACAGAGCATGAGACAGAGGTATCCTCGTAACCAATGTTGCTAGCCTGTGTTCCATTTGGTGTTGGTTTAGGATACTGTTTATTTTCCTTATGAGGTAATTTGCAAAAAATTCCTATATTTTAAACCAAAATTTAGAGCAGGGGAAATAAGCATCACCCCTGATTCAGTTAGACTTCTGTGAGAAATCAGAGAAGATAATCTCAAGCAGAAAGCATCAGTATTGGGAGCTAAAAAGCCAAACATACGCAAAACAGGTAGCATTCTCTTTCACAAATGTAAAAATTAAAATTTATACCTGTCTGAATCTGTATGACATACCTGCTTACTGCAGCTCAAAAAGGATAATTCATATGCTGGCATTTCTGAAACCTTTTTCCATGAAAACAGAATTTTACAGAAAACCAGGATAACTTTTTTCCCCTTTTTTTGTGGAAAACTGATATATTTACAGCCCCCTGGGCATGTGAATTGTTTCAACATTCTATTATTTCTCTTGTAAGCCACTGCTCTGCTAAGAATTTTGTGTTATTAACACATTCAAAATATTTTTGATTTCAACAGTGCTCTACTAAAAATGGTTGCTGAAATCTCTTGATGGAGAGAAAAAAAATGATCAAATAGATCTGGGCTCAGGCTGAAAGGTGTTTGTTCTCAGCACTCCAGTTCCCAAAACAGTGAATAAAAAGAGTGTTCAATAATTGATATCCCAAGCACAGTTAGTTGTGTCAGCATTTCTGGTAAGACCATGATTCTATAGAAGAAGGTTTCTTTTTTTAAAAAAAACCCACAAAACAGGGAATAATTCTCAACAAAGTTTTATTGATTTGGGACAAAATAGTTTTATAGACCTAAAGATAATAATCTTTTTTTTTTTTGTATTTAACCT